>CAUJRU010002867.1:0-63096 GCA_963277665.1 Viscum album | reverse complement strand
TGTATATTGTAACAAGAATCAATACTCTCAATTTCCTTGATCCAAAATAATAATCCAATGAATATAATATTCAAAAAAACTCCACTAATCCCATTACAAATACTATCCCACAAAACCATTTCTCCTCCAACATTATATGCCTTGGAACTTTTAAAATTTATTCTAAACATTATTCCTAAACCTCTCTCCCATATACTAGTGATTTTGGTCTAATTCAAAGACCATTTCAATGATCCTTATGTGTTATCTTATGACGTCTCATATAAAAGATGTGGTTTGACTCTCAACTAATATCTTTAATTATTATTATTCTTCTTTAACCCCATATGATCTCCATCCACCTAAAAATAATAAAATATTAATAATGTGGAATATCCATATAAAATTATCCCTTAATATATTTTCCAACTTACTTTAAAAAAAGAATTAAATTTTTAATGCATAAATATCCAACAAGTACAACACCAAAGATCATGAGTCCAAGTGTCCTTAGAATAATAGGTTCATTGTACATAAAATGGTACTCAAAAATTAAAAACATTATTAATATACCATTATAGACTCTTAATTACATTGTTTCTAGTGATATATATTTGGATAACTTAGGGAATACATAAAAAAAGAGAGATCTAATAACCCCAGTAAGGTAATAAATAAGATAAGGAAACAAAACATGTCAGTCAAATGTATAACATGAAATCATAATAGAAAATCATCCTAATAATAATATGGAAGAATAATATTAGGAATATTGTATAAAAAGATAATTGTAACATATAAAATGAAGAACAAAAAAACCATGACATAAACATGAGTTAAGGATAACTGCCTTGATAAGATCGCATGGTGGGGAAAGTCTCATAATGGATTAAGTTAACTCTCTAATCCCACACAACGCATCTCATTAGACTATAATATTATCCAATTAATTGGATCACTATCTAGGTTCACCCATAATACTATTTTCATGAATTATTCATTCTATAAAAATTAAATAATTCATTTGTCATAAAGAGAATAATTACCCATGCGAAGCAAATGGGTTGCATAATCTTTCCTTATGTCACAATAAAATGAGATTTTATAATGAACCATTTTAGAAATGAACCTAATGAATGTATCAAAATATCAATGAAATGAAGAATAAGATAGGTATTTATGTTTGAGTTATATATGTAGAATTTATAATCGTTCTATAATAATAAGGAGATACAAATTTATTTAGTGACAGAATTGTCACAACCTAATAGAAAGGGAGGTTTAGAGAGATCCTTTAACTAGAGACTAATTCATCACATGTGTTCCTTATCATCCAATATAATAAAATTATGTTAATCATATAATTCATTATGAACATTTTAAAATTTTATAATTCGTTTTATATTGTTTATTACCATGTTATATTCAATTACTAATTAATTTTTGTTCGAGTATGATGTTTTGACGATATTCGACTCATATGTACAAAATTAATACACTATTATGACTAAGGTAAAATATATTATTAATTAATCATATTAAGAATAGTAGCCATGAATTATTTATCATTTTATTGCTTCAATTGTAATGATAAAACTAATAATAAATCTTGGTTATGAAAAATAAAATATGTTACAATCATGGAAAAAGTAAGTCGTACGTACACACGAGTAACATTTACATTTTATGATGATCATTATAGAAATAAGTTATTTGTTATTTTATATTAAAAAAAATATTATTATATCATAAATAACAAATTATATCTTTGAAAAGACTTACATAAACCATACATGTGATGTAGTAATAAAAAATGAATCACATAGCTTCACAAGATGGTAGTCCTTCATACACATAAACGATGTTATCATTTTTAATGGATGTTATTTTATGAAAATATATGATATATTATTTTTTATAATGATTAATATTTCATTAAAATAATTCTATAAAAGTTATTATCTAGTCAAACTATTCATATGAAAATATATAAAAAAAATAATTCAGATTCAATCATCACAATGGGTTATTACATAGTCGAAAGATTATGAATCAATTTACATCATCATCCACCATCGACATAAAATAGTTTAGGGTTGTAAAAAACCATATTACATTCATTTACATTACCAAATTCATTAAAAAATCATCATCTAAATGATTACCCTCTCTGTAGGATTGTGAGGTAATGTTATTGAGGTGATTATGAAGCTTGTGATAGTCAATCCATTGAGGTAGTATTTTCCATGGAACACTCCTCATTCATTATTTAGAGGATTTAAATTCAATTTCTATGTCTGATTCAATCTATAAGAGACTCCCTAAATGTTGGAAAGTGTACCTTATTTCAGGGATAATAGCCCACATCTCACACTCATAAGTCATTCCTATGCCAAGGTATTGATATAAAGGGATTTTGAAAAATCTACAATTTGTGTAGAAGACACCCTTAAATTCTGAGTTTCCAAAGATTCCTTATGTCGTACCATCTATGTTGATTCTAATAATGGATTAATTGGTGGGATTTAGAAAATAAATGTGGGGGTCCTTGTGTTCCTTTGCTTATCTGTAACACCTAGCAATATGAAAATTTTCCGGTCGTATGGATTTTTTTCCATAGAGCCCGACTACACTTTTGAGGTAGTGTATACAGATCATTGTAGTGTGATGGTATCGACATGAATAAAAGGATATTTCTCAACAAATATCTTGGATTTTAATGAATCCCATATGTTGAAAACATGGACGATAGTACTACAAATAGAAGGTTCTTTACATGATAATTGTAGTTGGTTGTAGTTATCAGCTTAATGAGATCACCAAATACCATTTTAGTGACTAATGACATGACAAACAAATTTTTTTCATATTTCAATGGATTCTAGAAAAAATCATGGGTATGAAAGAAATGTTGTAAATCCTCCTCTGCTCACGGGAATATATAACAAGGCGACCCAAAAGATTTTCAATATATTGGAAGTTGTTCATGAGTGGGAATCCAGTTCTTTCAAATATTCTAGAGAAGCATAAATCTATAAGGTTGTAAAAATATTTCCTTCAATTTGAGAATTGATGTTTTTGGTTGATTATCTCATCCACACTTCATATTACAGAAATCTATCATAGTGAATTACCAATTTCCATTGTGTTTCCATACCACATTATCATTTTACATAAACTTGTAATTTTGAATTTATATTCTGACTTATACTGGTATATTAGTAACATCATTGGGGGATTTTCAAATAAATTCAAGAATAGAAATATTAATTCTATCATAGGGGACATGAATATAGTCTTAGAGAGGTCTTCTCAATCATGTGGTACTCCAACAGTTGAGAGAGGAATGCCTGCATACTAGCCATTTTGTGTCATTCATTATATCAATGAATACATTTTTAACTGAAGTCTAAATTGAGGTTGAAACATGATATTTTTATCCATTCATTATCCTTCCACTAAACTCGTAGAAATGAAATTAGAAGAATCAGAATTACACATCAAGTGGGAAGTAATTTTTATGATAAGACCATCATTTAATATCTTGACATTTTTAATTATAAGACCTCCCATTTTAATGGATTTAATGCATTATTTGCAAGGAACAATGACCACATATTTTTTAAAAAATTGACCTTGTAATGATAAATTTTATAATCATGACATAATATTCCTAAATTAGGCCTCTAGGACACCTGTTTAGAGAATCCAAATTTAAAGTAATTACCAAATTAATGAATTACAACCTTCCCTCTTGGGACATGGCTTTCCCTTTCTATATGGAAATTTGATTAATAATATTAAAACAAATTCCTTCTTGGTGTTTTATTTTAAATCTTCACTAAAATAACTAGACAAAAGGATATATGAATGGAATGGATCCCCTATTTACTTTGTGGATTCTAGTTTTTTTTCCTTTCCAACTGTTATATTATCATAGAAGACTATCAATGATTTATAATTGTTTATTACCTATCCAACCACCTCCTCATAATATTAAAAAAGTGTTTTAATAGAGGTTATGGTCTTTTTTTAATCATTTACAAGAAGTAAAATTTCATGAGAATATAAAAGATGTGAAGTGACACTATCATTCTTACCATCCATGATTCATTAGTATAGAACACATTGTGAAATATCATTGATACATATGCTAAAACAATCCATTAAAATTGAAAATAGGTTCCTAGAAAGTGGATCACCTTGTCTCAAACCTCCATTGCATTGAGATAATCCACTAGGGGGACCATTAAAAAGGATATATATCCTTGAAGAGTTTAAAATGGAGATGATAAAATGGATGAAATAATTAGTGAATCCATTTCTCTTTAAAAAAATAAAGATAAAACTCCATTTCAAGGTGTTAAAGGCTTTAGAGATGTCAAATTTCAGAACAAAGTTGTCATACATCATTTTTTTCATTATATTGACACTCTCTGGGGATGTGGAGAGACAATTGTAAATATTTCTTCTAGTATCAAATACAAATTTATTTGTAGTAATATTGTATTGGAAAATTCCACCCATCATGTTTATAATAATCATGCTAATAATTTTTGAATAGTGTTTCAAAGAGAAACTAGTCTGAAATATCAATGGAATTCTCCTTCTTCTGTCTCAAGGAAATGAAGAATTATTTTACACCATAAGTCAATGAGGAGTGATTGAAAAATTACATGGATAATGAAGTGAACTCATGTTAAATAATGTCCCAGTAAAAATTATTTTTCAGTAAACCCATCCAGGATAAGGGAAATCCCCATGATTAGGGAAAAAAGGCCACATTAATTTCCACTTTGGAGGGAGTCCTGTTGAGGACCCGATTTTGGTGACAAAAAATAGAGGAAAATGTTATCAACTATATTATGTGTGGTGTTCATCTCATTATCAGCATAGATCCTTTTAAAATGATCCACACCTGCTTCAGATATAACACATTTAGAATTAAGAGTACATTCATTAATTATGATGGTCTTCATCCATAAATTAGATCTATAATTTTTTTGGATTCTATGAAATTGAATTGAATTCCTATCTCAATCCATTATCCACTTCACATTTTTTGGTCGGAGTGGATACTCAATAGGGGTGAATTGAGGTCAAATTAAAATTTCTGTTAAAAACTATATAGTTATGAAAACCCCAAATTTTAAAAATGTCCCAGTTAATTAAGGCAGTAGAAATGTAAATGTTAAATTTGTCAACAGGTTTCTCAAATGGTAATTAATCAGCAGATAAATCACTATAGAACACTAATTCAAATTTTGAAACAAGTTTACTGAATTAAATAAATACACACACTAACCATTAATAACTATAAAAATGTAAGAAAAAACATATTTACATTTTAGAAAATAGAAGCAGTGGATAAAATCAAAATACAGTATGTGACGATTTTCACAATAATTTAAACAAGAGGTTCAGTATCAAGAAGAGACCTAATCCTCTCCACTTAGTGATCACCTGCCACCAAGTAGTTTATATTAAAACATGATACAAATCCTGTATCGGGCTTTATAATAGTTATCACAAACTTTCTAGCGAACACACCCTCTACCACTTTTCTTCATGGGAATGAAAAACAAAACAGACAACACACGGTCTCTTCCACACTTATACGTGGGAAACATAGATAAGGTGAAGTTTGATGTGAGGATAGTTAATATCCTCCAGTTCAAGTACAAGATATAGTGTGTGATATAAGAAGACACACACACATCTCAAGGATGAAAAATAAAGAAACAAAATAGAGTAGTTATGATGAGAAAGTGTTTAGAAGGATCTATGTGTTTCCAGTTCAGCTCTTGACTCCTTGGAATGAGAAATAGTGAACTTCGAGTTAAAATCTGGAAGTTGTTTCCAAAACAAAGTGTTGTAACTCCAGGTTCAAGCATTCAATGTTCTGTATCTGATGTTGACCAAGTGTTTATGAGGCACATAAGGCCGGAATGATTTTATCCCAGAATGTTCTTCGTAATGCTTGTGGGATCAGGATCTCAGTGCAGGATGGTTCAATGTTTTGATCTAGCAAGTAAGCTCTGTCACACTTCTCATGAAACCCTTTCTTCATGTCTTCTTATATGTTTTTTTCTTTTTTTATACAGTATCCTTCCTTATTTTTATTTCTTGGTCTTCTATTTTTATATTTGAGGTCCGACAATGGGAATGAGAAGGTCATGTGCATGCTTTCTCATACCTCGTACTGTCCACAACATTGTCTCCTGAAACGCTTAAAATCAGCATTAACTAATGTTAGAGAATTTATTTTATCAATATGATCGTTAGAAAAGTATTGAGAAACTGGAAAAGTATGTAAGAATAATCATCGGTAAACTGGTAACGGTATCCTTCATATCGGTATGCTTCAACAGTAGATGCACTTCCGCAATCTCCAACTGTAACAGTATGCTCACACTAGTAACCATGTAACCGTGACCTTGTCGCGATAAACCTATAACAGTGACTTTGTAGCGGTAACCTTGTAGGTGTAACCTTTTAATGGTAAGCTTGTATCAGTAACCTGGTAGCGGTAACCTTGTAGCAGTAAACTTGTAATGGTAAGCTTGTAGCAGTAACCATGTAGTGGTAACCTTCTAGCTGTAACCCTGTAACAGTAAGCTTGTAGTAGTAACCTTGTAACGGTAACCTCTCTAATAGTGGACTCTATACTTAGATGAATTCTACACTATGATCTTAACCAATCAAGAAGTGAGATCAAAATTATATGAATATTACTCTATAGGAACATGAAACATTAATGAAACATGATTTGCATAGAATGAAGATATGGATCTCACATAAATTAAAAAAATATTTGGGATTATCCAAATATGATTTTGAATTTTCAAAAAATGATTTGGAATTATCAGAATATGATTTGGGATTATCAAAACAGATGAGTTCAACAATCTCCCCCTTTTTTATAATCACAAATTATGGCATTGCTAAGAGTTTTGAATCAAGGTAAAACACATCTGATAATGTCATTAAATCAGAATATTTATGTTTTGAATATTTTCTCATCCTGGGAATGGCTTCTCCCCCTTTTCTTCCCTTTAATATTTTCTCCCCCATTGTGATTAACAAAAATCATAAAAAACAACAACAAAAATAGTGTAATGAGAGAATCTTTATTAATAAAATAGAATTACATTACAAAAATTGATTTAGAAATCACTATCAACTAAGGAAGTCCACACTCAATCCATATCAGATATGCCCATAAGAGCTTTGTACTTGGAGGTTGAGGATGCAGGTGCTGAAGGTGGAGGGATATGCCTAGGGATGGCAGTTAGCAAGGTCGGAGGAGCTGCAACTGAGGCATCACCAGACCTATAATGAGTATATATCTAAGTAATCACGAGGGTTATGCTTTTGATGGCCTGGATAGGAGTCATCAAAGGAGAGACACTGGTGGAACTTGAAGCAACTAAAGAAGGAGGTAGAGTAGGAGTAACTATGATTAGAGTGTAGTCCACATGGATGAAAGGAAAGAGAATATTTATGTAGTCCATAATGATACTACCACCTCTCTCCAGAGAATAAATAAAATCATCCTTATTCTCCCAGAATTTTTCAAAAGAAGGAGTCAATTATCTGAGTCTGATAACATGATCCTTAAAGGCATGAATGATAGGTGGGACCCTTAAGTTTTCCAAAAACAATATAAAGTGACCATCCATCTGATGTTTGGTGTACACCCATTTGTAGTAGAAATTTACTTGATCCTTGATGGCCTTCTGATCCTGAGCATCTTCCCTTAAATAGTTCCCCACAAGATTATAAATTTCCCTGGTGATGGAAATAATCTGAGAATTTGAGGAACTTCCACCCAAGAGCTTTGCTACTTGATCTCTGACAATGGTCATGAAAGCTTAAATTTTCCACTAATGTAGATGTTGAAGTGGAAGAAAATGCAGCTAGAGGAGCCAGAGAGAAGGCTACTGTCTCTTTGAATGATTTTGTCAGCCCACTGATCAGCCTTTTGACATCAACAACTTTCCCTTTCAATTGTGTTTCAATAGATTTCTTGAAATCCTCAAACACTGTGACCATTTGATGAACAATTCTTTGACATACACAAGGTCTATGTCCAATTGTGTACTTGAATCCATATAAGCATCTAATTGGTCAATAGACTGTTTCACAGAAACAAGAGAATCTATCAACTCACTAATTTGACTCTTGTATTGCCTTATTTTTCTGGAGCAGATTAGATTGAATACTGGATTGAATTTTGGATAAGTTAGATGCTAGATGCTAATGAGCTAGAGAAATATCATTTTCCACTTTTGAAGACTTATCCATAGACACGTTTTTCAGGTTTGACTTTAGGGATTCAAGATCTGTTTTTATGACATAGTCTTGAGGGAAAGTGGTTTTCGACGGGAAAAAGTGAGGTTTGGAACTGGGGGTCTTCTGTTAGGCCTCTCATCTTCCGAGTCATCAATGTCTAGACCCAACACCATAATTCCAGGGTCCTCAGACCAGCCTTCAATTTCATGAAAAATAGAAATTGAACCTATAACACCAGGTTCCTCCTCCTCAACCTGAGAAATCTCCTGATCGGCCACATTCATTTCCTCCAGAACTCCTTGATCAACTACAACATCATGAAGCTTCACTTTCTCTTCAACTTCCACTTCAGAATCTTTAACTACTTCTAAGACAAGGCCATCCTCAACTGAATTAGAAGCTTCTTCTTCTGATCCACTTTCTACCCTTTCTGTATGTCCTATTAGAGGACTAAGACTTAGACATTCCTCTTAATTTTTAGAAGAAGGTATCTCAAGGTCAGCATAACTTGATTCAGAGTCCTCATCCTCATTTGAGGTGTCTCTAACTTCTCTGAAAACAATTTCAGCCCCATCTTCTTCCCTGGTCTCCTTATCACTGTCCCTTAGGACATGTTTCTCTTGTAGGAAATCTCTTTAGTGGGCTAAGCTCACCAAAGGATACATTAGTCGTATGATTATTGGAGGGAAGGTCAGGGTCACTTCTATCATCTATATGATATTACTCTCTTCCTTTCACAACAACAACATCCTCTTCTTCTATATCTGAAGATGCAGGCTCTACTTCATCAGGCATAAGACTGGGGTCTCTCTTATTCTTAGGCCTAGTAGGATGAGTCACAAGATTAAACTCTTCATACAACTTAGCCTCATCATTCAACCATCTCCTCATCCAAGGATTCCAATTAATCTTCATCAGTTTGAAAATTACTTTGCTGATGCAATGGTTGTCATTCATAACAATAGTTTATTCCTAATCTCCAGAAACTCCTTTCACTTTCAACATAAGAGATATCATCTTGGAATGGAATAGATCATTTGATCTGGAACTATGCTTGACCATATCTTCCAACTGAGCCATCATCAACCAACATATATTGATCTTATGTCCATGCTTCAGCAAATACAAAATGAATATATATTGATATTTCAAAAACAGTGAAGTCTCCTCTCCTGGGACCTATCACATGCTTAACAAATTTGAAAAGAAGGTTATCCTCTCCTACCATCTCAGCAGCAATGACTTTCTTAGGAATTACATTCCAAGTAAATTAAACTAAATCTTCTTCATAGAAAAATACCTCACTAGTGGGAGGAACCACTTTTGAGTAATAGGCATAAATTCATTCAAGATGAATCCTTAAACACTCAGCCCATTCAATAGAGGATAAACATACATTTACTCCATTTACTCTGGAAATCCTTCGATGCTCATCCTCTGACTATTGAAACTTTAGATACTCATAAAACTCCTTCACCAACTTCAGGTAATAGGGTCCATTTTTGTTTGAAAAACATTCAGTCGAGTCCTGAGCATCCAGTGCCTTAAACACTAACGACCGGCTCGAATGGATCCAGTACGAACTTAATTCCTTCTCAGCTACTATCTCTAGTTTTGATAAATGTGGGTTCAGTACCTTTTCCACTATCTAGATTCTGCTACTCAATTCAGCTCTTGGTCTCTTAGGATCATGCCCATCTCCTTTATTACTAACCATCGACCGCTTCAATCTAGCCATTAATCCGGAGTGGTTCAAGGATTCAACGGAGGTTTAGGTTCTGAGATTTTAGATCAAGTGGTTCAGAGGAGGATTTTATGTGGATCTTAATGTGGTCTAGGTTCAATTTTTATCATTTTGGGATTGAAAAATTAAACAGTTAAAGTAAATAAATAATAGCAAAAAAAAACGTTTCAGATTTGGTTTGATAGCACATAAAATGAAAATTCCCGGACTTTGAATGTATATCGGTAAATAGGTATCTTTATGGTCTAATGGTGTGGTCCTAATAGTGACTTCCAATGGTGAGGCCCTAACAGTGTGGTTCTAATGGTGAGTTTCTAACAGTGAGGTTCTAACAGTGAGGTTCTAACGGTGAGGTTCTAATGGTGATGTTCTAATGTTGAGGTTCTAATAGTTGAAAGTTTATCATACCTAACTCATGTATAATGTAATTTAACCTCTTATAATTCAATGTATTTGTGAATATATCATCCAATTGGTGTTCAGTACCAATGGATTCAAGTGTGATATCACCTTTTTGAAAATGATCTCCCAAGAAGGGATGTCTTACATCAATATGCTTTGTTCTATCAAGAGATACTGGATTCTTAGAGATGTTAATAGCACTTGTGTTGTCACAATTTATAGAGACATGTTTGAATTGATATCCATAGTCTAGTTGAGTGTGTTTCATCCACATAATTTGAGCACAATAACTACCAGCGGCTATATATTCAGCCTCTACAATAGATAATGCAACATAATTCTATTTCTTACTACACCATGATACTAGTGAATTGCCTAAAATGTGACATTTTCCAAATGTTCTCTTTCTGTCTACGTTGAAACTAGAAAAGTCAGAATCTGAATAACTTATTTAATCAAAATTCTATAATCTTGAATAAAATTATCCTAAATTTATAGTATACATGACATATTTAAAAATCCTTTTAACAGAATTTAAATCAGACTCTTTGGGATTGGCTTGATATCGAGCACACATGCATACACTGAACATAATATCAGGTCGACCAATAGTAAGATAATGTAGACTCCCAATCATACCTCTGTAATTAGTTTGATCCACTCATTCTCCAGTTTCATCAGCATCCAATTAGCATGTGGTACTCATAGGTGTATCACTTCCTTTACTACTACCCAAACCAAAATGTTTTAAAATATGGTTAATATATTTATTTTTAATTAAAATAATAACATATTTGTTTTGAAAAATTTTAAATCCATGGAAAATTTTTAGTTCCCCCATTAAACTCATTTAAAATTCATTTTTCATCATTGAAGAGAATTCGGTACATAAAAAAGGTTTAGAAGATCCAAATATTATATCATATACATAAACATACACTATTAAAACATATTTGGAAATCCTTTTACTAAAGTGAGTAGGATCTTCTATCCCTTTTGTAAAAACCTTTGAGATAAGAAAAGAACTAATTCTGTCATACCAAGCTCTTGGAGCTTGTTTTAGACCATATAAGGCTTTAAACAGTTTAAAAACACGATTTGGAAAATGGGGATTTATGAATCCAGGGGGTTGTTCAACAAATACTACTTCAATTGTATATCCATTTAGAAATTCACTTTTGACATCTATTTGAGAAAGTTTGAAATTTAGATGATCTGCATAAGAAAGTAGTATCTTAGTGGATTCTAGTCTAGCTACAGGATCAAAGGTTTCCACGTATTCTATTACTTCTTATTAAAGGCACCCTTGTGAAACTAGTCTATCCTTGTTTCTAACTATATTTATAGACTCATCAACTTTGTTCCTAAAAGCCCATTTAGTGCCTATGGGTAATGTGTCCTTAGTTCTGTCTACTAGTTCGCAAACTTTGTTTCTTTCAAACTAATTGAATTCTTCATGCATAGCCATCACCCAAAATTCATCATTGATTGCATCATCGATATTTTTAGGTTGAAGCTATGAAAGAAAATCTTGCTGTTCAACCTGGTTTCTCAGAGAAGCCCAGGTTTGTGTCCCTCTGTTTAAATCACCTACTACAGCATCTAAAGATGATTCCTTAGAGTTTTAACACCTCTAGAAAGAGTTGAACTATACTCCTCATGGTTGTCTATTGGTTCAGACTCAACATGTACAGATTCTGGATGATTCCCAGAACTAGTTACTTTTACAGGAGGTTCACTATCATTATCATTAAGATAAAAATTGACATATCTTCCCCAAGATATTCAAGAGAGTTTTTGGGCTCATGTGGATAATTCTCAACAAACATGACAAGAACAGACTCTTCCACTCATTTGGGTTTCTTATTGAATACTCTATAGGCTTTAATCGAGATTGAGTAACCTAGGAAAATTCATTCATCAATTTTGGAAGAATTTTTTTTAATATTATCATTAGTGTAAATCATAATGTCTTTGCAACCAAAAACACTGAAGTAATTAACCTTAAGCTTCCTATTGTTTCAAATATCATAAGGGGTCTTCTTCAGAATCGGTCTAATCAAGAATCTATTAATAATTTAACAAGTTGTATTAACAGCTTCAGCCCAAAAGTAAATTGGAAAATCATATTCATTGATCATTTTCCTAGCAATCTTTTGAAGAGTCCTATTTCATATTTCAATAACTCCAATCTGTTGAGTTTTTCTAGGAGCAGATAAGTTGAAATTATAGCCATTGTGTGAGCAATAAGATTCAAACTCTTGATTTTCAAACTCACGGCCATGATCACTTATCAAAGCCTTGATCCTATGCCCACTATGATTTTTTATAAACTTGGAATATTTGATAAAATAGGAACAATATTTATTTTTGTGACCAAGAAATTATACCAAAGTGTACCTAGAAAAATCATCTATAAGAACACTATCATAGTGCTACCAATTTAAAATTGAAACTCTTGATGGTACAAACAAATCAATGTGAACCAAATCAAGCAGTTGAGAAGTAGAAACTTCTTTCTTTGGCTTGAAAGAAACATTGTGTTATTTTCACTTTTGACAAGGATTACAAACATTGTTAAGAGGGAATTCAAATTTTGGTAAGTCTCTAACTAAACCTTTCCAAGTTAGTTTACTAAGTGAGTTCACATTATAGTGTTCTAGTCTTCTTTTCCACAACCATGATTCCTTATGAAATGCTTTTAAACAAGAATCATTTTTCTTCGCTAAAGAATCCATATCAACTGCATATATATTATCATTTCTGGGAGTAGTAAATATTAAATCATTTTTATAATTAAAAAAAGTACATGCATCATTTTCAAACATGATATTAAAACCATCCTCACACAACTCTGAAATACTTAGCAGATTGTATTTTAACCACTCAACAAAAATCACTTTTGAAATTAATACAGTATTAGGGTTACCAATCTGGCCAAAGCTGACAATTTTCCATTTAGAATTATCAGAAAATGTGACATATCCACCATCAACATTAATAATACTTTTAAAAAATGAATATTATCTTATCATATGTCTTGAACATCCACTATCCATGTACCACAGAGCTCAACAAGAACTCATTAGACAATTTTCCTACAAAACAGATTTTACATGGGGTAATATTTGGACCCAGATTTTCATGGGTCCAGAGAGGTTAACATGGTATAATTTAGGAACCCATACTTGTATCACAAATTTCATATAATAAATAGATATATTTTGAGACATAAAACATTGGTTGGTCCTTTAGAGAATTTTTTTTCAAGAAATGGTCTAGAACATGAACTAGATTTTAATTGTCCAAATTTTGGAACAAATTTGGTTTTAATAAACCTTCTCTGTCCTGGCTGATATCCTACACCGGTTTTATATTTTGGGGTAATATTTTATCCTAGAAACTAAGTCATGTTATATCTATAAGTAGTAAATTTTTCAAGATTTATTATTAATTGTTCATTGTATAATTTGAGTTCAGTATTTTCTTTTAATAGATGAGCACATTTTTCTTTCTCAATATCCAGATCAGATTTGTAATTAGTATTCAAAGCATGTTTTCTATTCAATAATTTATATTTATGATTGAGTTCATTAAAAGTATTTTCAAGAATTCCACAGTATTCAAATAGTTCATTCTTAGTCATATTTCCATCATTTTATTATTCACCTTCATTCCCAGCATAATAATCATTATGCAAAGTGGAATTTTGTGTTACCTCAGATGTTTCTGTCATGAAGCACAAGATGGAATGATTGTTCTGTTCACAATCAGAAGCATCTGATCCACTGGATCTATTGTCTAAAGCCATCCATGTACCTTTCATAACCTTTTTATAACCTTTTCCCTTATCTTTATATTTCTTCATAAATTTCAGCTTGGGGCAGTCTGCTTTCACATGACCTTTTTGTTTGCACTCACAACTAATTATTTCATTTGTGTTGTCATTATTTTTTCTATATTTTATTCATTTTCCTTTACTATCATACTTTCCTGTGTAGTTTGACTTCCTAAAGAATCTATTCTTTCAGTAGAATTTTTTGAATCTTCTAGGAAGATGATCCATCTCATCATCACTGTCTGAGTCTTCACTTGTGGAAGTATCAACCGCAGATTGAACTTTTTCATTATCCTTGTTCTTTGAGATATTATTCTTAAATTCTACAGATTTATTCCTTGGTTCCTCATCTACATCTTTATTCAGCTTATGTTATTTTTCATACATCAAAGGCATTCCAATTAGTTCCCTCACTAGAAGTTTTCCTATGTTATAATATTCTCGGATAGAAACAGAAGTACCTCTGCATCTGTCAGGTAGGCATTGAAGTAGTCTCATAATCTGGTCCTTACTGTCCACTGGTTTCCCAAGTGACTCATAGTATTCACTATCTCCTTAAACATGAGGTATATGTCATAAATGAGTTCATCAGGCTTCATTTTAATGTTTTCATATTTATCAATGTATGTATTTAATCTCATTTCATTAAAATTGGATATTTCTTCATGAGAAATGGCTAAATTATCCCAAATTTTATATGCATTTTTACAAGCAGTTATTCTACTAAATTCCTCATCACCTAGAGAATAGTAAAAATCTTTCATTGCTTTAAAGTTATCGTTATATGTGGCTTTAGTCAAATGAGACCATGCATCTCTAGTAGTAGTAGGTAATGTATTTTTTTCTTCAATTGTGTCCCAGATTTCAGGTCCCATGATCTCTAGATACATTTTCATTTTTAATTTCCACTGAGAATAGTTATTACTATTAAATAAAGGTGTCATGTTAGTTGCATCACCCTCAACTATATTTTCCATAGTTACTTATAATATTAAACAACTAAAAATTTAGATATGATATAAATTTTAAGATCTTTAAGATACAAATAAAATCACAGTTAAAAAAAATTTGCACACTGGATAAAAAGTCCTCTGATACCAAATTTTGGTCGGAGTTAATACACAATAGGGGGTGAATTGAGTTCCAATTAATATTTCTATTAAAAACATTATGGTCAGGAAAACTCCAAATTTTAAAAATAGATCAATTAATTAAGGTAGTATAAATTTAAATGTTCAACTGGTCAACATGTTTCTAAAAGGGTGATTAATCCTCAGATGAATCATTGTAGAACACTAATTCAACCTTTGAAACAAGTTTACTGAATTAAAAAAAATACACACAATAACCAAAAATAACTATCAAAGTGTAAGAATAAAAAGTTTTATGTTATAGAAAATATAAGCAGCGGAAAAAATCAAAACAGATTATATGACGATTTTCACAATAATGTAAACAAGTGGTTCAGTCTCAAGACAAGACCTAATCCTCTCAAGTTGGTGATCAAATACCACCAAGAAGTCTATATAAAACTTGATTCATAGCCTGTATTGGGCTTTAAAACAGTTATCAAAAACATTCCTGGGAACACACCCACTACCGTAGTTCATCGTGGGAAAGACAAACAAAATAGGCCACCCATGGTCTCTTCCACAGTTATACATGGGAAACATAGATAAGGATAAGTTTTATGTGGGGATAGTTAATAACCTCCAGTTCAAGAATATGAGAGAGTGTGTGATATAAACAGACACACACACTTCTCATGGATGTAAAACAAATAAACACAATATATCAGTTATGATGAGAAAGAGTTTAGAAGGTTCTTTGTGTTTGCAGTTCAGCTCTTGACTCATTGGAATGTGAAATTTTGAAGTTCGAGTCAATCTCTGGAAGTTGTTTCTAAAACGGAGTGTTGTAACTCCAAGTTCAATCTTTTATTGTTCTGCATCTAATGTTGATCAAGAGTTGATGAGGCATAGAATGCACAAATGAGTTTATCCTAGAATGATCTTCATGATGCTTGTTGGTTCAGGATCTTAGTGTTGGATGGTTCATCTTTTTGATCTAGCAAGTAAGCTCTATAACACTTCTAATGAAACCCTTTCTTTGTGTCTGTGTATATGTTTATTTATTGTCTATTTCCCTGATCCTTCATTATTTATATATCATGTCCTTTCCTTTTAATATTTGAGGTCCGAAAATGGGAGTGAGTAGATCACGTGCATGTTTTCTCGTGCCTCGTATTGTCCACGATATTGTCTCTTAAAAATATAACAATCAGAATTAATTAATGTCAGATCATTTATTTTATCAAATATGACCATTAGAAATGTATTGAGAAATTGAAAAAGTATGGGAGAATAAGAATCAGTAAACTAGTAACGGTAGCCTTTATATTGTTAGGCTTCAATAGTAGATGCACATCGACATTCTCTGACTATAACTGTATCCTCACACTAGTAACTATGTAATAGTGACATTTTCGTGATAAAACTGTAACAGTGACCTTGTAGTGGTAACCTTGTAGCTTGAACAATGTAATGATAAGCTTGTAGTAGTAACCTTGTGGCGGTAACCTAGTAGTTGTAACCTCGAAACGATATTCTTGTAGCAGTAACCTTGTAGCGGTAACCATGCAGTTATAATGTAGAGACCCGAAGCCTGACGTACATGGAAATTACATTACTTTTGCAGAATACTTAGTACATAACAAAAAAACACACACAAGGATCATAATAGTTTAGTGTCTTTGGAAACTCAGAATATAATCTTCTAATCGTGGTGAAAGATCTTCAACATCTCCCACAAATATCTTCTTTTTTTTATACCTAAAACCTTTATTTATATCCTGGGGAAAAGAAAACATAAATGGGTGAGCTCAAATGCTCAGTAAGGGTAAACAAAAGAAATATCAATCACATCATAAGAACATAACATTTTTAAAATCTTAACCTGCAAAAGAGAGCATAATTTCATAACATGGGATAAATCATAGTAGTGAAATGAAATCCCAATAATCATAACTTAAATCATGAAACATTGTGTAAAAGAAACATAATCATAGAGAATCATTTCTTAATAGTCAAGACTCATTGCCAAGACTATCTTAGTGGACAAAGTCCCTTTCTGAACCGAGTTCATTCCTCGTTTCAGTCCTGTTTCACTGAACCGGTATAACCTACCGTTCCAACCATGTCTATCTAATGAGATATAAAATCTTTACCCCATGAATTGGAGGTATATATAGGTCCCACCCATCTCATAATGATATCATTTTTATGTGTGCCAAAAAATCATAAACCATACATCATAGAATAACCCATGTAATAAAAATGGGAATCTTAAACATCGTGACATCATAAAACAATTCATATAAGATAAAGGAATTCATAAAAATATAATTCCATCACAACATAATCAAATCAATGTAATAATAGGGATAAAAACAGAACCCTTTATTATCATAGATGGAAAATAATTTTGATAAAACACTTGAACTCCATTCTTGAGGAAAATATCCTTTCTGCTTCAAAAACACTTTTCCTTTCTTAACATGTCGTAAAATTATAAACTAAAAGAAGTTGATTAAAAATAAACTAGAAAACTTGTAAAGGAATATTCTGGGAAAAAATGTTTTAAAAATCCTTCTTCGTACTTTTGTCAGAAAAGTCAAAAAAGTACCTCGTACGAAAAAGGACAAAAGATTCCTTTCATATCTTTTACTAAAAACTCACCAAAGGGTGAAATAGGATTTAAAAAATTGTAGGTGAATGGAAATAATATTACATATTGAGGAAACATGGATGTGGATGATAAAATACACCCCATTAAATACTAAAGTATAAACAATCTCTGATAAAAATGAGATTGTGATATTTCCCTTACCTTAGGTCCGATATGCTTCGTAAGTGTATGAACCTCCGGTATAATAATTTAAATAATGTTATTGACTTATTCCAGAATCATCTTTATTGTTATGATATCATATATGGTCATATTCTTAGCTTCATATTAGTAATATTTCATTACTACTTGTTATTCGGGTGTTTATTACTTTTTGTTCTTATGCGTGTTTGTCGAATAAATTCTTATTATTCTCTTTAGGTTATAGATAACTCATTTAAAGAATGGTATTAGTGTAAAATATATCATATTCATTAATTTAATTCATTTATATAATCATTATGAAATGAAGATCATGTAGAACGAGTCGCATCACATCGTGGAGACGGTATTCCGTACATACGCACGAGTGATGATATCGTTCCTATGATCGTGGAATTGTATTGGAGGGTATGTATACTATTTCAGAATCAATATCACTTTATAATAATCATATATAGTTACTCATTACGCCGTTATACCCATCCAATTAAGGTGGTGGCGGAAAATAGATTACACCATGGCGTGAAGACGGTATTCCGTACGTACGCACGCACGGTGATTTCCTTTTTCCGTAGGATGGATAGAAGGTTAATTAGAGTTGTTTAATATTTATAATAACATATCAGTATATAAGAAATACTGATGTTATTACTTTATCATGAAAAAACTAAATAATAAGATGTTGAAGAAGAAAGAAATTGAAAAAGATTGGTAATGGATATTACCTCTTTTTGACGCGCCTTCACTTAACCTCCACTTAAAGAACGAAGGATGGACTTTGAAGAAGAACAGTACCTCTAGGATGATACTAGGGAAGTGGAGAAGAGATTTTTGTAGGGTTTGGCCGAGTTTGAAGGCTCAATTTGGTGTGAGGAAGAGGGGGAGGAGGTGCCCTTTTATAAGGGAGGAGAGGGGCATCTTAGGAAAATCTCAAAATATTATTTTATATTAAGGTGAAATTCGATTTATAATGGTTCCAAAGGGTCTTATTTCGAAGATAAAGTGGGTATGGGTCGCAATCCTCTCATACAATAGGATTTAGACAAGTTTGGGTTATTATTTTAACCTTATCAATTAGATTTAACTCTAATTTAAATAATTTAACTTTTATCGTGTCTTTTTGTTTTCTTACACTATATGGTTAATAAACTTACCATAACAAGAAAAACGAACCCCAAGTTATTTAATATTAATATATCTATCCTTATCTAAGTCATTTGTCCAAACCTTAGATTTTTAGGAATTAAATAACAATTAATAATATAATATTTGTTTTAAAAACTAATTTATGTCAATTTTGACACTATTTGGTACATGATTTTTATCAAATTCATAACAGAATGATAAGTTCTAAAAAATTTCTTTATATCAACAATAACATGTCATATTAACCTAGAAAATTAATTTAAGTCATAAAAAGTCTCAAATTACATTTATTTGGGCATTTATAATATCAATTGTGTTAATATTTCATTAATAAGACAATTACTGCATCATCTTTGTGTCATAATAAATGATAATTATTTAATCCCTAAAAATTCTAAATAAATTCCTATGATGTATATAATTGTATTAGATTTATGGATACTATTCATGTTCGAAGTTACATTAAGTTTATCACTAAATTAAAATTATTATACTTATAAGATTTAAGAAAGTGACATGTTGTCACATTCTTTGGTTTTAATAATAATTAAATTATTTTCATGGACAAAAGTCCATAAAATGAATCTAATCCGACCCTTAGGTTATATGGGTATACTTTTAGCCATCCAATACGATTTTTACAAGTGTTAGGGTAATTTTATAATCTTATATTTACCCTTAATTACCCGATTTACCTTTAACAATAGTAAATAAAATTTACCGTAGTTACTATTCACAATGCCCAAAATAAAAAGTAGCTTATTAACTTAATTTGGACCCACTTATTCCAAATATGGAATCCATTTTTCCAAATTCAATACACAAAATATGCAGAAATTAAATTAAAATTAATCCTGTTGTCGAAAGAAAATGGGTTTTTCTTTAAAACATTGCAAAAGATTGAATTGATTTAAACTACGAATTCACAGTAAAATCAATGATAATGACATATATTATATTTAATGGTAAAAATATATTACATTTGAACTTTAAAACCATTCAATATTATAATTTAACCACATAAGATATTACGATGAAAAAAGTTGTTTTTAATTAAAATATATCGTGTTTTTACTATTCATTAAAATATGAAAGTTATCGGAAAAATATCAAAACGTTATCTAATGTAAATTTTTATATCCTGATTCAAAAGAAGAATTTTATTTTTTCAAATTGAACTTATAAACATGTCAAAAACTAGATTTAAGGTGGGTGCGCCATCAAAAGGCGGCAAACCTGCATTTTCTGAAAAATACTTATTTTACCCGAAAAATTTATTTTTTTCTTATACCATGTTTTAGAAAATGTGTAAGACGAATAATAATGTTATAAGATTCAAAATTTAGTTTATACTATTCATAACGGCTAGTTCATAATAATATATCGTTGTTTAGTAAAACAAGGTATTGCGTACAACACACACTATCGAGGAAGGTCGTGATTGCGTATAATTCAAGCCAAGTCAGAGTTGCGTGATGTGCAAGAATCCTTCGTTGTTTCGTATATCATAATCCAACCATATTTCATTTATACATTCAATATATATATATATATATATACTCAATGTTGCGTAGAATAACTATTATCAAAATTGTGTGTAACACGATCCACGAATAGTGTTGCGTATACTGCAAGCTAATACGGTGTTGCGTATAGCGCAAGGTAATCTTGGTGTGTCGTACAATAGATTATATGAATGAAATTAAAAAGAATGTATCTTATAAAATCTCGGGTTGTTACATTCTTCCCCCCTTAAAATGAATTTCGGCCTCGAAATTGGTCGGGGTTATAAATTGTTTACTATTCATAAAAACCCACATCGTAAAAAGAAATACCAAAACTGATCTTTAAAAACTAAAGTATGAAATATAACGGTTACCCAAATGAACTCATCACTGGGTTTCCATATAGGAGAAAATATGGACATGGAAGAGAAATCTAACCGTCATGTTCTGATGGAGAGTGGTAGAGAACATGGCTATGAAAAATACAACAATCACAAAGATATTGATTTGTGGTTATCTAAGGTACCATCTGATTAATCGGATATAAGGTCGGTAGGACAACTTTTTTGGTTTTTCAAGATCATTTCCCTAAAGTTGATGAAATTGGAATTAGAAGAAATACTTTCGTGATTTTGGTATAGTCTCACCGTTTGTCATTCTTTGGACAATTTCCACTTCATCTCTTAAAGAAATGAAGTTGAATTTGTCATTGGTGATGTGTTAGTAAATCATGTGATAGAATGATGGGTCATTCCATCTGTCTTAAACAAAAGGTTAGAAAAAAAATACATAAGTCCATCTATAGTGAGATTAATCTTATATAGTTCCTAAAATAGACTTATACTTCATAATATAATAAAACTAGTTTCTACTAAACAGGGACTTCATGTAGGCCAGTGGTAGGCAAAAAAGGCCAGTCGCACTTCGGTTGTGGGTTCGATTCCCACAGCCTTGTCCGACGCGATGGGTTGTCGCCCGTCCTGCAGGTTGTCCTTTTTCTAAAACTACATTACTATAAAACCCCATTAGTAATATAGAAAAAAGTTTTATCCTTAAACAATACTTAACATATGTCCAACATAATCCATTCCAATATTTAGGCTTATCTAAAATACTTCGGTCCAAGCTCATAGTATAAAGAAAACGATTACATGAAATTTCATCAACCAAGCATGTGAATACCATCATTTATCCCCCATATATATATATATTGTTGGTCACATTCCAATCATGTGAATACCTTAATCATGTATTCTCTTAAAAAAATGAATACCCATTGAACCATAGTGAAAACCTAAATGCAGTTAAAAGTTAACACTTTCCACATACCAAAATCCTCAAAATTCTATATACTCAAACCATGATATCACTTAGTCCTTATATCAATCATGAGCTCGTGAATATTGTTAAACATTTCATTTTCTCGTTTCCCCTTCATTATGCGTATATCATCTTATTTCCAAAAATATTTGAATAACCTTTCATGGTTACTGGTACCATTAATCATACACTTTTAAAACATAAGTAAAGACAACAATGTAACAATCCTTATATGTCTCTTTATTCTATAGTACCATGAGATTACTTATACAACATTACACATGATAAAAATGTAATCATTCCACTAAATTCTTAAACCATTGACCGAGCATCAACAATTCTTTCATCTCACATATCATTTGTAGTCTCTTCATCATCATCCACATAAATACTACCCATACGACCATACTGATTCTCTTCATGAGACTTTCCCTTAGGGAATTGGGTTGCATAATGCTCGTACATTCCACATTTAAAACATTTAACCATTGTTGATATCGTAGCAATACCATTATCCTCAACCCTGGTGTTAACTGAACCTTTTCCTTTGCACTTACTGGCTTTGTGTCCTTCTTTTCCACACCCAAAGCATCTTCTAGTTCCTTTGAAACATTCTCCTTAATGCCTCTTCCCACATGATTTACATAGGGGAAATTGAACTTTCTTTCCTCTATGATCATCATGAAACTCCATCTTTCTCTTATTAGTCGAGTCAGGAAACTTACCAAATTTTACTTTATTGATCATATTATGAGATTGCTGATTCGGCATAATAATGATTTTTGGACTTCCAAATCCCATTTCATTTGGTTTCTCATGAATAATATCATTCCATTGTCCATCATATCCTCCATTATCATGAATCATCTTGTTTCCAGCCATTTTCTAAAACCCAAAAAGAATAGTGTGAGAGGAAAAAATTATAATAAATGGGGAGTAACATCAATATCTAACATCTTTGGTTTAATCTAATATTGTTACCATAGTTCTAGGACTATATCCTATATGTATACTTATCCTTAGGGACATCCCTAGACATACCTTAGAAATATCTCTAGGGATCTCACTAACGTTTTCGCATCCTAGTTTCCAAAGGTTGACTAAACTTTTCCTCTGATACCAACTGTAGAGACCCTAAGGTTAACGTACATGGAAATTACATTACTTTTGCGGAATACTTAGTACATAACAAAATCACACACACAAGGATCGTAATAGTTTAGTGTCTTTGGAAACTCGGAATACAATCTTCTAATCATGTTGAAAGATCTTCAACATATCCCATAAAGATATACTTTTTTTACCTAAAAGCTTTCTTTATATCCTGGGGAAAAGAAAAAATAAAAGGGTGATCTCAAATGCTCAGTAAGGGTAAACAAAAGAAATATCAATCACATCATAAGAACATAACATTTTGAAAATCTTAACCTGCAAAAGAGAGCATAATTTAATAACATGGGATAAATCATAGTAGTGAAATGAAATCCCAATAATCATAACTTAAATCATGAAACTTTTTGGCATACACACATAATCATAGAGAATCATTTCTTATTAGTCAAGACTCATTTCCAAGACTATCTTAGTGGACAAAGTCCCTTTCTGAACCGAGTTCAATCCTCGTTTCAGTCCTGTTTCACTGAACCGGTATAACCTAACATTCCAGCCTTGTCTATCTCATGAGATATAAAATCATTACCCAATTCATTGGAGGGAGATATAAGTCCCACCCATCTCATAATGATACCATTATTATGTGTGCCACAAAATCGTAAACCATACATCATTGAATAACCCATGTAATAAAAATGGGAATCTTAAACATTGAGGCATCATAAAACAATTCATATAAGATAAAGGAATTCATAAAAATATAATTCCATCACAACATAATCAAATCAATGTAATAATAGGGATAAAAACAGAACCCTTTATTATCTTAGATGGAAAATAATTTTGATAAAACACTTGAACTCCATTCTTGAGGAAAATATCCTTTCTGCTTCAAAAACACTTTTCCTTTCTTAACATGTCGTACAATTATAAACTAAAAGAATTTGATTAAAAATAAACTTGAAAACTTGTATATGAAGCTTCTTGGAAATAATTTGTTAAAAATCCATTCATGCCGTATAAGTTAAAAAAAACATTCTTCGTACTTTTGTCAGAAAAGTCAAAAAAGTGCCTCGTATGAAAAACGACAAAAGATTCATTTCATATCATTTACTAAAAACTCACCAAAGGGTAAAATATGATTGAAACAATTGTAGGTGAATGGAAATAATATTACATATTGAGGAAACATGTATGTGGATGATAAAATACACCCCAGTGAATACTAAAGTATAAACAATCACGGATAAAAATGAGATTGTGATATTTCTCTTACCTTAGGTCCGATATGATTTGTAATTGTCAGAACCTCCTTTATAATGATTTAAATAATGTTATTGACTTATTCCATAATCATACTTATTGTTATTATATCATATATGGTCATATTCTTAGCTTCTTATTAGTAATATTTCATTACTACTTGTTATTCGGGTGTTTATTACTTTTTGTTCTTATGCGTGTTTGTCGAATAAATTCTTATTCTTCTCTTTAGGTTATAGATACCTCATTTCAAGAATGTTATTAGTGTAACATATATCATATTCATTCATTTAATTCATTTATATAATCATTATGAAATGAAGATCATGTAGAACGAGTCGCATCACATCGTGGAGACGGTATTCCGTACGTACGCAAGAGTGATGATATCGTTCCTATGATCGTGGAATTGTATTGGAGTGTATGTATACTATTTCATAATCAATATCAATTTATAATAATAATATATAGTTACTCATTACACCATTATACCAATCCAATTTGGGTGGTGGCGGAAAATAGATTACACCACGGCATGGAGACGGTATTCCGTACGTACGCACGCGCGGTGATTTCCTTTTTCCATAGGATGGATAGAAGGTTAATTAGAGTTGTTTCATATTTATAATAAAATATCAGTATATAAGAAATACTGATGTTTTTACATTATCATGAAACAACTAAATAAGAAGAAGTTTAAGAAGAAAGAAATTGAAAAAAATCGGCAATGGATATTACCTCTTTTTGACGTGCCTTCACTTAACCTCCACTTAAAGAACTAAGGATGGTATTTGAAGAATACCAGGACCTCTAGGACGATACTAGGGAAGTGGAGAAGAGATATTGACAGGGTATGGCCGAGCTGGAAGGCTCAAAGTGGTGTGAGGAAGAGGGGGAGGAGGTGCCCTTTTATAAGGGAGGAGAGGGGAATCTTAGGAAAATCTCAAAATATTATTTTATATTAATGCCAATTTCGGTTTATAATGGTTCCAAAGGGTCTTATTTCGAAGGTAAAGTGGGGATGGGTCACAATCCTCTCATACAATAGGATTTAGACAAGTTTAGGTTATTATTTTAACCTTATCAATTAGATTTAACTCTAAGTTAAATAATTTAACTTTTACCGTGTCTTTTTGTTTTCTTACACTATATGGTTAATAAATTAACCATAACAAGCCAAAAGAACCCCAAGTTGTTTATTATTAATATATCTATCCTTATCTAAGTCATTTGTCCGAACCGTAGATTTTTATGAATTAAATAACAATTAATAATATAATATTTGTTTTAAAAACTAATTTATGTCAATTTTGACACTATTTGGTACATGATTTTTATGAAATTCATAACAGAATGATAAGTACGAACCAAGTTACTTATATCAACAATAACATGTCATATTAACCTATTAAATTAATTTAAGTCATAAAAAGTCTCATATTACATTTATTTGGGCATTTATAACATCAATTATGTAAATATTTCATTAATATGACAATTACTGCATCATCTTTGTGTCATAATAAATGATAATTATTTAATCCCTAAAAATTCTAAATAAATTCCTATGATGTAGATAATTTTAGTATCTTTCTGGATACTATTCATGTTTTATGTTTCATGAAGTTTATCAGTAAATTAAAATTATTATACTTATAAGATTTAAGAAACTGATATGTTGTCACATTCTTTGGTTTTAATAATAATTATATTATTTTCATGGAAAAAATTTCATAAAATGAATCTAATAGGACCCTTAGGTTATATGGGTCTACATTTAGCCATCCAATAGTATTTTTCCAAGTGTTAGGGTAATTTTATAATCTTATATTTACCCTTAATTACCCGATTTATCTTTAACTATAGTAAATAAAATTTACCGTAGTTACTATTCACAATGCCCAAAAATAAAAAGATTCTTATTAACTTAATTTGGACCCACTGATTCCAAATATGGAATCCATTTTTTCCAAATTCAATACACAAAAGATGAAGAAATTAAATTAAAATTAATCTTGTTGTCGAAAGAAAACGGGTTTTTTTTAAAACATTGCAAAAGATTGAATTGATTTAACCTACGTATTCAAGGTAAAATCAATGCTAATGACATACATTATATTAAATGGTAAAAATATATTCTATTTATACTTTAAAACCATTCAATATTCTAATTTAACCACATAAGATATCACGATGAAAAAATTTGTTTTTAATTAAAATATAGCGTGTTTTTACTATTCATTAAAATATAAAAGTTATCGGAAAAATATCAAAACTTTGTCTAATGTAAATATTTATATCCTGATTCAAAATAAGAATTTTATTTTGTCAAATTGAACTTATAAACATGTCAAAAACTATATTTAAAGTGGGTGCGCCATCAAAAGGCGGAAAAACTGCATTTTTTGAAAAATACTTATTTTACCCAAAAAATTTATTTTGTTCTTATACCATGTTTTAGAAAATGTGTAAGATGAATAATAATGTTATAAGATTCAAAATTTAGTTAATACTATTCATAATGGCTAGTTCATAATAATATTATAATAATATATCGTTGTTTAGTAAAACCCGGTATTGCGTACAACACACGCTATCGAGGAAGGTCGTGATTGTGTGTAATGCAAGCCAAGTCAGAGTTGCATGCTGTGCAAGAGTCCTTCGTTGTTTCGTATATCATAATCCAACCATATTTCATTTATACATTGAATATATATATATATATATACTCAGTGTTGCGTAGAATAACTATTATCAAAATTGTGTGTAACACGATCCAAGAATAGTGTTGCGTATACTACAAGCTAAACCGATGTTGCGTATAGCGCAAGGTAATCTTGGTGTGTCGTACAATAGAAGATATGAATGAAATTAAAAAGAATGTATCTTATAAAATCTCGGGTTTTTACATGTAACACTGTAACGGTAAGCTTGTAGAAGTAACCTTGTAACGGTAACCTCTGTAATGGTGACCTCCGTACATAGATGAATTCTGCACAGTGAGCATAACCAATCAACCAGTGAGATTGAAAGTATATGAATATTACTCAATAGGAACAGGAAATGTTAATGAAACATGATTTTCATAGAATGAAGATATGGATGTCACTTAAATGAAGACATGATTTGGGATTATCAAATTTTTATTTGGAATTAACAAAAAAATGATTTGGAATTATCAAAATATGATTTGGGATTATCAAAACAGGTGAGTTCAACAACATTTAACTGATTTTTTTCAACCATTTATTTTATCGTCATTAAGTAATCTATCTTTTTATGTGGTTGTATTTCATATCTAGACAGTTTATTCTAATATTGATTCCTTACATGACACATCTTATGGTGATCCTAAGAATACGTGATTTCCACATCTAATTTAGAAAATTATTTTCTTTTCCATTCCTTTAAGCACTCCATGTTGTGTTTTAACCTTCTAACATTTTTATGAAGTGGGCTTCAAATGATATAAATATTCAAGGTCCCAAAAAAACATTTCCCTAAATCCAGGTGAAATAATCCATCAATTGATGAAATAGAAGGTAAGAGGATTTCAGCTAGAAGAAGACAATAAATCATCCACAATGCAGGGGTTCTGATCTCAATGATATTAGGGATGTGCGGAACCTGTGACTTCGTTTTCAGAACTCTTATCATACATCTGAACAGACATCGATCAAGTTTAATTGCTTGAATTTCATTAAGGATACATATAATCCATAAGAATCCAGATCCTTCAATATATATTTAAACAAGGTTTCACTAGGTAATTTAATAAGAGAATTAAAGGGATATAATTATATTAAAATTAAATTCAGTTTATTCCTCAGGTAACAATTAAAGGTTGAAATCTCCAGGCATGAAACATTTAAAACTCATATTTTTATAGATTCTATCCATTTTGTTCCATATATATATATATATATTATTTTGATCATTAATATCATATATAAATAAAAATACCATGACTATAAAAATCCATGATAGTTGATTATGTAAAATGAATTCCATCGTTTCATGTGGCAGTAGTCTTGCATACATAAAAACAATGGTTTTGTTGCCCATTTGGTGGAAGTTCATATTGGGTTAGTTTAATACATTGACATAATAAATTCTAAGTATATAGGAGATACATATTTTACTATATGATAATGATTTATTATGTTTTTAAGGACGTGGGAGAAGAAATAAAATGACAATATATGGTTAATAACACTATCTCCTCCACAAAACACCTCTTTAAGATTATATATTAATCATTCCCATATAAGATTTTAGATTACAAAAATGACTATATTATGTGGTAATAGCAATCAAGGTTTTTATTGGTTTTGGTTGACTAATGTTTTTTGGATTTTTTAGAGGATATGAGGATTCATGCCCATTTATAATGGTGGTGGAGTTTCATTGTTTTAAATATCCAACAAAATCAATAATTTGGAGTCATTCTCAAGAAAATTGGCTTAAAAATTTAAATATAAAAGAGTGTATGTGAGATAAATCCCTAAAACTCATATAAACATAATAATAAACAGTTTTTAAACATGTTATTCCATTTACCTCTCCATTTTAACCCGAAATAAATAAGTTTTAATATTAAATACGGAAATATATTTTTCCTGTATATAATATTCACTACGAACAAAAAATAAACTTGAAGGTATATTATCATAACAATTTTGAAGATTAAAAATATTTATATAATTTTACTAAATGAAATTAAAAAAATTATAATTTAATTTTAATGTTACCATGCATAAATGTAAAAAAAATATTGTTTTCAAGTAATGTATTTTTCAAGAATAAGACTTTCTTATGATAAAAATAAAGAAAGTAATCATAATTAAAATAAATAAAATTATCATTTTTATAAATATATTATATAAACATAATTTATCCATTTCATTATTTTTGGTTAGTTTTATTAGTTAAAATAGGGAATCATTATTCACATTAAGACTATTTTTTAAAAAAAATTTAAAGCACAATGAAAAACGTATATTAAAATCCAATATAATGATGATTTATATTAAATTATTAAAATTAAATATAAAAATATAATTCCTATGATACTTTTATAAAATATTAATTTGTTAATGGGACTTTTAAATTACTTATTTTATTAAAATGAAATAAAAAATTTACAAATAATTATATACTTTTCACTATTCTCTGAAAAATCAATATTTTCTGAAAACTCCAAAATACTTCCACCAATATGAATATAAATATAATGATTTAAGAAATTATTTTTCATTTTTAAAATAGAAATTCTAAATATTCAAAAAAATTATTTATAATATTATTTCACAAAATACAATAAAAATCATTTTTAAATAAATTATATTTTTTCAAATAATAAATGTACTTATTGAAAATTTAGTACTTATTTCCAAATAATTTATAAAATGTGTAGAATATTTCTATACATTTCATAAATTAGATAGACATATTAATATAAACTATTTTAATAGGAAGGTTATAATAATCATATTTAAATAATCATGTTTTTTGGGTTTAGTGTTGTGTGTCACATACCCTATCGAGAATAGTTTTCCCAATTAAAAACATGAGTGGTTAAATCAGTCCCTCTATAGGTAACTTCTGACTCAAAATTGGATATTACATACTATGTTGAAAATAGTATAGGTTACTTATTCTTTACCACCTATTCTACTTTCTTTTTTACATCCTCAAACTTGTAATTTCTCTAGAAAAAATTGAACTTGTGAGTTGTATTCTATCATAGAAAATATATTTATGCACTAATATTTACACATGATTCTCCTCGTATGAGTTTTATTTTCTAATGGTACCACCTCTAGATTAATTTCATATGAGGGATATAGTATGAACTTACTCTAGAGTAATCATGGAATACATTACGTTCTTATGATAGGTTAAGTGGGAGTCTGAGTCGATAGGTCACCGCTTTGATGTGATTAAGGATTTCAAATAATTAGGCTTATCTAGGAATAACCTTTCTCTTCTTCCCAGGCCACATGAATTTATTCTAGGTTGATATATGAAGGAACACCTTATTTTTGTCTAAAAACTCCATTTCTTATCGATGATTGTATTCATATATTTTCTATTTACTTTTCAAGGATTTCATTAAAATTGAATCATTTCAAACATCTCTACAATCTAATGGAAAAGGTCAAGTCCCATTAACTTTTTATCACCAACATTATCATAGAATTTCTTAATCCAACACGGATTCTCACATAGATACTCATAGGGTACATTTTTAATGCTACAGTGGAATATTTTGTAATATGAAAAATATATCAGTGGAATGTGGTAATCGCAAAATTCTTTTAAATACAATGATAATGATCATAGTTTATCCTATAGTGTCTGGATTATTCTCTCAGACTGACCATCCATATATGGGAGATAAGAAGTAATTAAACCGAGTTATCTTTCGACAAAGTATTTAAGGATTCCCTAGAACCAGGATATAATCCTTTTATCTCAATCACAAACAATTGAGAGTGGCACTACATGCAATACTACCGATTCTATTACATATATCTTATCTAGTTATCCAAGAGAAAAATATTCATTGATAGGAATGTAACAAACTGAATTTGTAAAGTGGTTGACTACCACCCAGATGGTGTTATTTCCTTTTGTTACCGTAGGGAATTCTATGATGAAATCCAGGCTAATGATTTCTAATTTCCATACAGGTATAAGAAATGGTTGTACCATACCCTTTGACTTCTATCATTCAGCCTTTAGTTATTGAAAGACCAAACAATGAGATTTAAATTACCAATATATCTCTTCATGTTATCCCACTATATGTTTTTCATTAGATCTTAATATATCATATTTTTTCATAGATATATAGATAAGCATAATATATTTTTATAATCCAAAATTTCCCCTTTTGGCCCCATTTTTATGGGACACATATCTTGGTTCCCAAACTTATAACTCCAAAATTAGTTACATTCAACTATCTAATATTATATTTATTATTCTATAGTTCATCATCACAATTTTGTGATTCCATGATCCTCCAAAGAATGGATGGTTGAGAATTTATCTGAGAATGGTATGATAAAGATGCTTTTACTATTCTTATATCCATCCTTTGAATATATATAATAATAGAACACATCTCAATTATCATTATTGATAATATTTCTCGATCCTTTCTACTTAGTGAATCTCTAGTTTTATTTAAATTATTAGGATAATAATGGATTGAGTATTCATAGTCCTTTATCAATTCTATCCATCTTCACTACTATTTGTTAAGATCCGTATAGGTGAATATATAATTTATTCTATTGATATCCATATAAATTTCACATATTTCCCCTTAGAGATAATGCAACAATATAATCAACACAAATTTCTTTAAATCCATCAATGAGAAATGTCTGGGATAATTATACTCTAGAACTTTTTTCATCCATGAATAATCTACTATCACTTTATAATTCTTTATTATTGCACATCCCATACCATACATTGATTAATCACTATAAACTACAAAAACGTCCCAACATGATTGAAGCGTTAGGACTGGAGTTGTGATAACAATATTTTATAACTGATTGACACTCATTTCTAATTCATTTTTACATAAACAATTACTCCATAATGTGTCATCCTAGTTACTGGATTCCAAAATGCTAAAATATTATTCATAAAAAATATGTAATACCTATATATTCAAATAAAACCATTGATATGTATTATAGATGCATGTTATGGTCTGTCATTGATTACCATTGTCTTAGAAGGGTCAAAATAACACCATTTATGGGTGATAATATGACCCAAGAATGAAACATACTTATTCAAGAACCTATATTTACTGTACATTTCATATAGATTATCCTTTCCCAAACCCTTTAGCATAGTATTAAAATTATCATCATTCTCCTGTTTTCTTTTTGCGTAAATCAAAATAACATCCATAAAAACTACCAAAATATTTTCTATGTAATATATAGAGAATATATTCAATATGACCATAAATATTTCTGAATTATTTGTGAGTCTAAATGGAATCACTCTGTAATCAATGTGTCCATACAATTTTGAGAAGGTAGTTTTGGGAATATCTGCCTTCTTCATTCGAAATTGGTGGCATCTTGAACAAAGGTTCACTTTAGAGAAATACCGAGCATCAAATTTTTTATTTAACAAGATTTCTGTCAATGGAGAGGGCTAATTGTTAATTATCTTCATTTTTTGTTCATTATAATCAATATAAGGGCACATTGACTCATCCTTCTTCAATATGAAGAGGAATGATGCACCCAAAAGTAAATAATTGTGTCATATAAATCCATTTTCCAATTTTATTATATCTAATTCTCCAACTACTCTAAATAAATGGTTTACATTCTATAATGTGTTTTCAATATAGTTTGATAGCTTGTTATATGTTCAATTGATAAATCATTATATCAATCCAGATGAACATCAGACAACTCTTTATGAAATATATTTGAATAATCCCACACAATAGGAAAGTAGTCAATCAAGGCTCTCCCATTTATATAATTCATTTGTGCTAGATATTATTTATCATAATGAAATAATATCGATGATAGAACCTAATATTCCAATAGTGATTCATCCTCCTCCTTACACATGTATAGAATCAGACGGTGAATTGGGATGTGGAGACTGATCTCCATCTCTCATCCATTGATGTTGGATTTATATAAGGATAACAAATACAGGGCTTGAATATCATTAAACTCAACTAAAATGTAAAAGAATATATTTTTGGATCATTAAGATAAAAAAAATTGTCTTGTAAGGGATTATATAATTTAGATGTAACCACCGCTCTATTTTTTTCTCCACATAGATACCTCAACCATTAGGTTTTGAGGTGGTTCTTGGATAGTTCTACAAAACATTCAATATATTAATGAATGTATAGAACATAATTAAAAGGGTACATTATCTATTATTGATTAAATTATCATTTTACCATTACTGACATCATTGTCTAGATCCACCATAGTAATAGTGATATAGTATGATTTTCCTTCCTCTTTATTACATCGTTGTTATTACTGTTGATTGTCTATCATAATCATTGCCATAAAGAATTGTCTTATATAATTCTCATGTTTTTTATTGTTGAAACACTTCATCATAAACATAGACTTGATTTTATCCTTATTTTATTCTTCCAAATTTGTGGTTTTCTTCATTACCTTTTAGGACAATTATCCCAATTCCCATATTTTACATATATACTCCTAAAGTCAAATCCATTTAAAATTCGATTCTCTGGACTCATGATACCATTTGTATTCTATAATATCCATCTCAATATTGATTGAACAATTAAAATATATTCATAGCTATAAATTCCATGAATGACTAATTATTTTCATAGACTCACATTCAACCCAATAAAGAAGAGGATGTTGGAAAAGCTAGAGGCATACTATGAAATCCTTGGGTGGTTTCCCTCATACACCCCAATATAATCATACTCCTTTTTTATCCTACCATGTAACTACCTATATATTTTAAAATTAATAGTTTGGGGAAAGTATTTATTGAAAAATATTTTCATGATTTCTTCCCATTTAAAGGAATTAATACAGAATTTGAACATTGTGTTCTTGATCAACGACCACCATAATTCAGATTCTCCCTAAATGAAATAAATGGCCAGCACAACTTTCTAATTCTCTATGTATTGAAGGACATAGATCATATTATCAATTGATTTAATCCATTATTCCACAATTAGGAGAACATAATATCCATATAGGGTAGGAGGTCATTTTCTCATAAAAGAATAAATCACAAATTTATTTTTCTTGTGATGAGTAGTGTGTTAAAAATGATTCAAGATACTATTAATATCATGGTCTATAGAACTAGAAATTCCATGATATACTAATCAACCACTCCAAAATGGTGTGGCATATCAATGGTGAAATAATCACTTTTCTTATCTTGTTCGTTGTTTGAATAATTTCCATACTTCCATCCATTAACTAAAAAGAATAATAAAATGAAAACACATTAACATAAAAAAGGAAAACATACAAACATGCAAGAAATAACTTATAAAAGATAAATATATACTAAATTTTGAGTCTAAATGTTTTAATTTATTTTATCCATGTTAATATTTTATATTATGTCTTCTAAATTTATAATTTTTTCACGTCCTTCATAAAGGTTCATAATGTGCTTGTTAATTTCCAAAGCATATAATATGTAGTGTCAAACTAGTGTTATTGTAAGACCTATTTTCATGAACTATATGAATATTTAGTCCATATAAATGTGCACATTTGGAGTTATTACATCTAGGTTTAACCTTTCTAGATCAACATCCACCTGTAGTATAGATACATGGATGCAATCACACATAAAAATCTTTCTATATCCTTCAACATAATTCCTAGATATAGTTATATACATAGAATTATCCTTGGACTTATCCCTCGGTTTCTCGCTAATTTTCTATCATCCTAGTTTTTATAGGTTAAAAAAACCTCTACACGGATTCCAATTATAGTGACCCATACATTTTAGTAATATAATTACCAAGTTTTTTAACCATAAATATCAAACAAGTGAAATTTTAAGGATCACGAGTCCTAGTGTCATTGGATGGTTAAGATAATATTACATTAAATGAATTTAAAACATTATATACTATATTTATTCTCTATAATGGAATCCTAATTCTATTAGATCTCATAAAACTAAAAATGATAATGTAGGTAATATATAAAGAACATGGTGATTGGAAAAACCCAATAAAGTATAAACATGATAAAGAAACATAAAAAGTGATAAAAATGTATAACATTATATTGTAAAATAAAAGGATCATGGGTTATAAATTGTATCAAACCATGAAGAAAATGGAATCATATTTCATTGTAAAAAAGGAAATATGGCCCCAACAAAAAAACATGACATAAACACGAGTCTATGCTATCTTTGTAGACGAAATCACATGGTGCTAACAGTACTATAGTTAAATAGGTTCACTCCATAATACCATACAAGACATATCATGAGAGTATAAATTATCCATTGAATTAGACGACTATCTAGGTGTACCAATAATAAACGTTTTATGATTTATCTGTTAAAAAAATAAAATCATATTTAAGGCGTTATCATATAAATTACCCCGGAATGAAAATGTGTCACATAATCTTTCCATATATGATAATGAAAGGATATTTCAAAATGAATCATGTAATAAATGAACATAAAGATTGTATTACCCCCTAAAAGAAGAGGATATTAATAGGTGTATATATGTGAGATACATATATGTGGAATCTATAATCATTATATAACTTGATATCGAAATAAAGAGAGTTTGAGAGAGAATGGTCATAACGCAAAGGAAAGGGTGGGATTGAGTGATCCCTAACCTTGATCCTGATTTGTCACATGTTTTATTTATTTTCCAGAATAATAAAATTATGTTAATAATTTTATTACATAAGAATTAATTTCATGTATTTTATTCATTTTAATTTAATTATTTTTCAACTATATTCAATTTCTTATTCATTTATGTTAATGTATGACGTTTTAAGGATGTTCATCATATACATCAAAAATCACATTAGAATGTTTACCAAGGTTAAATAGATTATTAATTCAGAATATATTGAATAATAATCATGAAATAATTATAATATTTATACATTAAGTATAATTTTAAAACCAATCATGAATCATGGATATGAAAAATGAAATACGTTATAATCATTGTTATATTAACACATACATATGTGTGAGTAGTGTTTCTATTTTTCAATATCCTAATAGAAAGAAGTGAAATATTTTTTAAAATTCATAAAAAAAATATTTATATAATATATAACATATTATTTCATTAAATAAATATATGTGTACCATCCACGTTATGTTGTAATAGAGAAATGAATCACATCACTTTACGGGGCGGTAGTCCTCCGTACAAATGAACACAGTTATAATTTTCAATCGATGGAACAGTAAGAAAGTATATGATATGATTTTTTAATTTATTGATTAATATTTCATGAATTTCATATATATATATATACATTAAATGTATCATGATAAATAGTCATTATTTGTGATGACAGAAAAAAATATATCGGTTAGTGAGGCGATAGTTATCGATAAAAATGAATGATAGTTTTTATCCCATTTTATAGAAGTGGAAATGGATCTTGGTTATGAATTGTACATAATAAAAAATATTATATAGAAGATATACATGTTATTATATGATTATTATTTATTAATATTTTATTTATTAGAAAGAAGAAATAAAAAATATTCTCAGTTAGGAAAGTTACCTCTTCTTTAGACAACTTCTTTTGGAATATACCAAAATCCATCCTAGAATAGATTACTGATCAATAAAAGGTATCAAGAAATTTTTATGGTAAGTAAATTATGGATTTAGAAAGGTATTTAATGATCCAATGTGTTTTGAATCTATTTAATTAATAGGATTGGGGTTTAATTTTATAATGGATGAAGAGTAAAATTCATATTTATACCCAAAACTAATCAATAATGGGATGTCACCAAAATGAAAGGTTAATTAAAATTGAATTATATATAATTTTAAAATGTTTAAAGCCAATAAAAACCTCTAAATTTTATGAGAAACATTTTTTTCAAAATATTATTCCATTTACATCTATTGACTAATGACCTTAGTAAACCATTTTTAAAATTAACCATGAAAAGGGATTTATTTTATATTTATTATTAATTATGACAGAAAATTAATTTGAAATTATTTTATAATATTATTTATGATGATTAAATAAATGCATTCAACTTTATTACATTAAATTCCAAAAAATATAATAATTTAATAAAAAAAGTAAACCCACAAACGTGTCCAAAAATATGGTTTCATGAAATAAAAATTTCATGTATAACACGATCTTATAATAACTATATATAAAATAATCATAATTAACATATTTAAAAAATATATATATTCTATAAATTTCAATAAAATTATTCCCAATTTAGGGTTATTTTAATTAGTTAAATATGGGAAGTTTTATAAACATTAAAACAGTTTCTAGAAAATTGTGTTTTAAAGCCTAACAGTAAAAATATTTTAAAACCCAGTATTAAAATGGTTAAAATGTAATTAATATTACTATATATAACTAGATAATACTTATTTTAAATTTAAATAATATTAAAACAATAATTACACTTTCATACTTCTTAAGTTGTTAGAAACAAATGACATTTTTACCAAAAAACAATATTCTACCCTATTCATTGGAAACTATACATTTTTTTAAAATGCCCAAAATTTCACCTATTTTTATATCTATATTTTCAATTAAAAATTTTCATTTTATAAATAACATTTATAAAATTTCCAATAATTCAATATAATATTTTCATACATAGAAAACACATTTAAAGAAAAAATATTTTTTGGGATATATTACATAAGAATTTATAAATTGAATAAAAAAATAATATATATTTAATAAATTAGTTAGTAATATTAATACCCTGTAATTTAATGTAAATTTTAAAATAGCCCAATTCTAATAATGATGGTTTGTTTGGCTTTAACAATGCTTGTCACAAACTCTCTTGAAAATTGTTTTCCATTTTAATGATCATGGGGAGTTACACATATATCATTTATAAAATGAAAGTGTTGTTAACAAATTGGTTGTCTCACCACATCTAGGAACACCATATTTCATTTTATATACTGGCTTCAAGGATGGTTATAAAAATATTATTGATATGGTTAAATATAATAATACCTCATATTTTATAACGTATTTCAATTTATATATTAATAATTATTGAATAAAATAATGTGAATCTAGTTCGTAAATATTTGAAAAAGAACTTAAATGAAGTAATCCTTTAATATTAAAATTATTATTAAAATTTCAAACCCAAATTAAAAACATATATGGTTATTGGGTACCACTCAATTTTTTTATGTTCATGAATACCATTTTATTTCACTTCTGGGGTTTTAGTTATATTTGAAAAATCATCATTAATTATCTTCATGTGATCCAATATAAGAACTATGGAACTCTCCAAAAACATAAAATTTAATCATTTTATCTCCTTAAATTTAATATAAATAAACATAATAATTTTACAATAAATCAAATATATATGAAATGTTTTATAATTATGTAATTATTGAATTTAAATTTATTATTATGAAAATTATGAGCATGTATTGAATGATTATAGAATGTAAGTCAAGGGATCTATTTGAACCTCCCCTATTCATCGGTAATGGACGTTCTCTCACTAAATTAAATTCTCCCTCTTTTTGATGTTTTGTAATTCTTATAAATTCTTTATATATGTCTCTTTTAGATACACATTGACTGTTCTTCCTTAATTTTATTTGGGAATACATTCCATAATTGTTTCTCCTATAAAACCCATTTCTTTACATAGGTATTTTTTTATTATTCCTAATGATTGATTCCCTTTTAGTGAAAACATAATCATGAACATTTATGAGGGGTGAAACATGATAGTTATCTAATGAATTGGGTAATATTTTTTCTCATACGATGTCAAGTAAGAGATTAGTTAGTAAACCTAATCCACTATAGTATTCATTCAAACACATGATAATGTATTTGAAGTTATTGTTGATTAATTTTTAGGTCCTGTTATATTTTTCTTCAATATTACCTTATTACGATGATCTTATGATTCCATGTTTTTTATATTATCCTCCCATGTGATTAAATAGGAACCTATTATTTTATGATGTCATGTTAATGTTTTTCACTAATACGATATGATTCAATATAATGTATATTCCCTTGCTAACATTTATAGCTTAAACCTTTCTTTTATGTATTTACCAATATATTATAAAGATTTTTAGGAGATCGAAGTGATTCATTATATCATTAAATAGAATGAAATAAATACTATGTGTTTTAGTTTCCATTTTATGTATTATGAATTTATCCCTACAAATACACTAGGACCCATGATCATTGGGCTATTATTATTTAATATTTATGTTAAAAATCTTGTAATTATTTGTGTAAAAGTCTTGGGTCACTATATAAATTATAAATGAATAAATTTAAATAGGTTTAAAAATATAATACAGGGAATTAATGTTTTCATTGTATACATGTTGATTCCTAATTATTTCATTTTATAAAGATTTATTTTCCCCTATAAATTATAGAAAATATTTATCCATCTTTTATATAGAGGTTTAAATTCTATTAAAATTTCAAAAACAATAAAAAAATGAATAGTTTTGTAAAATTTTGATTTTTATTCAATGAATTTGGTATCATGAAAACCATTGGATTAAGTCATACTTTATCTAAAAGGAAATTAATTGATAATATAATATTTTTTATTTCCAATTTATGGAATAATTGTTAGGATTTTTTGAATTTATGAACTAATTTAAAATTTTACAAATTATTTATAAAAAATATATTTTAGATTATGAAACAATGATCAAAAATATTTTGTATTGCGTATATAGATTTCAAATTAAAAAAGAGAGGTTATTAAACTATTTTAAATAATGTAATCTAAATAAAAAATAGTGGTTTTGAATAAATTATATTTCATACATATATTAATAACAAAAAAATACAAATTTCTTCAATATACTATTGTCTATTAATGGTAATATCTTCTTCATTGTTTTATCACAAACTAATGATGTCGATGAAGGGGGGAGACAACAGAGTATCACAGTGTGAATACCATTCTTGGAGGAGTCACTAAAGGGTCACATACATATCTTGTTAAGGATTGGAGGATATTTTAATGTCATACCATGTAGAGACCATTCAAGGAGGAGTTTACAGAGAGGGGTTCTCATACCAAAAGTGATAAGTTGCCGGAGTAGATGAGTCCTCATGAGAGAGGGAGTGGATTAGGGTATCAGTATAGAAAAAAGGATGAGTTCAATCCATTTTTGTAGGTGGCCACTATTTTTTGGATTATTTTTTACAAAATTATATTTATAATAAATAAGAAATTGTAAATTTTTACCATATTCTAATAAATTATAAAATATTAGGATTTCAATAATAAGCAATAGTTTTTTCTTTAGAACACCGCTTTTCATTAAATACTATGAAACATACTATTAAATAATATTTATACCATATTCTTGAAAAGATGAAACATGGAACCAAAATTTAGAATATTAGAGGTGATAGGGTTGAAAGAAACTCAACCAATATAATTTAGAGATGTTTTGGAACCATTTTAAGAGTTACCTTTTAGTTAAACCTCTTTAAACCCTTTTTAAAATTTACTATAATAAATTTAATTATTACCATGATAACATAATTATATAAAAAATTCAGATGATACATTATACCATTATTGGACATACTGATTCTAAATTATGGAACCATTATATAAAAATAAATTTCTATAGATGGATTAAATGTCTTTTAATATAATAATATTTAATGGAAGAAAAACAATTTGAAGGAAAACACCCAATTTAAGAGTTAAAATATTTTCTCATAGAAATCAAGTGATAATTTTTTTCAATGAATAATTTAGGATAAGTATTTAATAATGGATTTTTATACATTTTTATATTTATAATACCAAATGAATACATCCAAACATGTTGTAACACCGCAAGATTCCACGGTACACTTCTCTATGAAAAATACAATAGTGTGTGTTGTACGCAACTTCGAGCTCTAACACACCACAACCAATCAAACTAGCCATTATGAATAGTGAAACCAACATTTTGAAATTTTATACATTTTTTCTTTCAAAATGGACTTAATTTTTGGATTCGGAATATCAAAATTAGCTTGGGGTGATTTTTTGGTATTTTTCTTAAAACATTCAATTTTTGTTGAATAGTGAAAATCACTAAATTTTTATTAAAAAATCTATTTTAATCGAAATAAGTAATAGTGATAAATTATGAATTTCCGTGGTTTCAAAGTAAATTTAGAAAATTTCTTACCATTTAATACAATGTTGATAATTGTACATAATTTCACATTTAAATCCGACATAAACAAGTGTCAATCTTTTGATAGTTATTATTTCTTAAAAACATGCTTTTTGTTTTGACAGCGGGATTAAATTTAAATTAATTTCTGCCACTTCTGTTTTTTGAATTTAGAAAAATGGATTCCATATTTAGTATTAGGAGGTACAAATTGTGTAAATAGGTAACTATTATTTTTAGACTTTTTTAATAATTCGGTAAATATTTTATTTACCATGGTTAAATGGTAAATCCGGTAAATAAGGGTAAAAAATAATATTATAATAATAATAAATTACCCTAAAACGTCTCCTAACCCTATTGTTTGATACATGTCCGACCATGGTCATCTTTGGGTCGATTTTGGCACCCCATGGATCCACTTGTAATGGATAATGACACTTTATATTAATTAAGTTAAAGTAAATAAAAAAATGATATAAGCATATATCCATTAGAAAAATTACATAGGGTTATATATGTTATATATTCAACTATAAATATTAATTAGAAATATAAAAATATTTCCTACATAATTGTATTTTATTTATAATTTTTATACATTTAATAAATAATTTTATTTATGACACAATAATAATGCAGTATTTTCCTTATTAATGAATGAATCAAATAATTAGTATTATAAATGTTAAAATAAATTTAATTGGAAAGTTTTCATGACATCCAAGAATTTTTTGGTTTATATTTAATGTAATTATTTCTTAAATGAATTTTATTCGAATTAATAAAGTTGTTAAGACTTTAAAAGAAATCAATTATTGAATAGTGCCATAATTGACATAAATGAGTTTTTAAAACAAATATTATATTATTAATTGATATTGTATTCCTAAAAATCTAAAGATCAGAAAAGGGACTTATATAATGATAGGTGTATCATTAATGGACCACTTGGGGGTCTCTTGGATGTAAATTGTATGTTTAGTAACTATATAATATAAAAATACAAAGTTACATGGTAAATCTCAAACTAATTAACTAGGAGTTAAAACTAAGAGATAAGGTTAATATAGTGACCCAAACATGTCTAAAAACTATTGGTTGAAAGTATTTTTACCCATAACCACCTTATAATTTGAATAATCCACTTTTGAACTATTATAAGTCGAATATTAATTTATTATAGTATAATACATTATGTTTTTCCTAAAGAGCCCCTCCTCCCCCTTATAAAAGGACACCACTTCTAACCAATTATTCACACCTTCAAAGCCTTTTTTTATGCCAAATCCTGCCAAAAAATTCTCTCAACTTTCCTAAACTCGACCTAGAGGCCTTAGTTTGATCATAAAGCCATCCTATGGAGCCCTTTTTATCAAATCAAAAGGAAGAACCCGAAGAAGAGGCAATGATTTCACCACACTCTATCAAGTTCCTTTCCTATTCAACTTCTTATTTCTTTATTATTTCCATTGTAAAATAATAAATCCAGTATGTTATATATAATTTGATTTTATTATAATTATGGTACAACCAAATTCATTATTCTATCCATCCCTTGACTGAAATGTCTACATACGTGCATACATAGGGCTTACCGTCTCCACGTCATTGTGTAATTGTTATTCAATACATTATTATAGTGATGGGTATAATAATGATGTGTAATTCATGTAAATAATAAATATAACATGATAATGATTCTGTATATATGATATACCATCCAATTATATATTACTTTAATATCAAATGAATGATATTGTCGCTCGTGCGTACGTACTGACTATCATCTCCATGAACGCGATGATATCCATTCCACATTGTATCCATGCAGGTCTAATTCTCATCTGATGATTAAATATAATGTTTTAAATACTTGATATCATTATTGATATAAATAAGATACAACCTATCCATAATAAACATGGCTTATGTAACAAAACATATAAAACAAAACACGTAAGTTTACACCCACAACGATGATAATACTAAGATATTATTGACAAAGCAATGTTAAAAGATCATATATGATATCATATAAATGTATATAATTCTTCTATAATTTAATAAAAATTATCTCACTATTATACAGGAGGTTGACCTACCCTCAACCAAGGAAAATTACAAGGTAAGGGGATTTCATGTCACTCCTTATTCCTGTGAGATTCATGCCATATTGCCACTATTATATTTTGTGTGGTGAATGTACTACCCATAATTGTATTCTTAGTGTAATAAACGTTAAATTATGTGTATTTACATATTCATTGTATAATTCCTCTTACATGGGGTGTATGTTTCGTATGTTACCAAATTGGTAAGGGTTTATTTCACAATCTCTTCATTATCCGAGGTTGTTTATACATAATTATCTAATGAGACCTCTTTATCATCCACATCCATGTTTCTTAAAAATGTATTTCAAAAAATTCTTACTATTTTACAGAATATGGGTTAAAGTAATTTATACCCTTATTTGACTTTTTATAGGATGTTTATAAAGGAATCTTTACGTCATTTTCCAAACAAGGACCTTTTTACCCTTTTCGACAAATTATGGTAAGAGTGTATTTTTTTTTACTTATACGGTCGGTGTGGCTATTTTCCACCATTGTAAAATCTTCGAAGCTACTATTAGAAGCTTATAAGAACATTTTCAAAGTAAATGTTTTATTTTATAATTATGTGACTTTTAAATGATTTCAAAAAAGAGATATTTCTCTCAAATAGTTTTGATTTCATCTATGTCAACATCCTTTGATGGATTTTAAGCTTATTTGAAGTTGATTTTTTATTATACAAAACTTCTATATTGTATTGAAGGTTTTGTGATATGTTTGACTATGGATGTATTATTTTTATATTATTCATGGTTTATGGAGAATTTATTTACATTTCGTATGCTATTTTTAATACAAATTTTTATGTTATGTTTAAACTTGTTCATATGAGGAATGCATTGGACATAGTAAGTGACGGGTGGAGCCCGCTATAGCTCCTCGATGCTTTGGTAGGTCTCATGAGAAAAACTAGTGTCTTGGAATGAGGCCTTGACAAAATATTATTGTAGTCTTGGCATGAGGCCTTGGCTACGTGGTTATGATAGTCTGGCATTATGCGTTTCGTCTTTATGAAAGTGGTTATTGTTATTTCATTTGATTATTTGAATAGTAGAATATCCATGTGAATAAGTAAATGAAATTATTTCGTTTTATTTCTACCATATTATGCTGATGTTCAAGTTTAAAAGGATTTTGTTTTAGTTATACATTGCCTCAAATTTTTATGCTTATTTATGAAAGTTTCCGCTATATTTTTATCCTTAATGGGCATTTGAGCTCACCCCTTTATATGATTTATTTTTTCCAGAATTCCAAGAAGTGTATTATGATTAATATGAAGGGTTAAAATAACAGGAATAATGGCATTCTCAAAGAAATATTTACACTGTGTTTTATGTTTGAAAATGTAATGTAATGTTAATGTATGTAATCTATATTCCAAGACTGCTAAACTGATCGGTCCTTTGGGACTTGATTCCTTGTAATCATGCCAATGTATTAAAATAATGCACTGACTCTGGGTAACTGGGGTCGGCGCATTGCAGTTGGTATCAGAGGAAGTTTAGCAATAACCTTGTAAATTAGATTTAGATAAACTCTTATTAGAGAACATTGACCTAAGATGGACTTTGAGGATTAGTATAGAAGAACATCCTAGAAATTTGGTATTATAGAAATTTGGTGAGTTTTACGAGCAATACATCCCTATCTGGATACGATCAGGTAGTGGCGGATCTGGCACAGATGTACCTAGGGGTAAAATCCGGAAACACCTATTTGAGCTAGACTCGAACGAGAACTGGTGCACGACAACAGGCATTGCTGCAGTCTTGGTTACGAAACTCCCGGGAGATATGCTTAGGATAATTCTCATTTTCATTACAAACCATTATGAAGGGCTTATGAGTATATACTTACTCAAAGAATTTTTTTTATTATTATGGATTATATCCATAAACTGATCAATTAACATTAGGTATTTTGCAAGTTTGGAATTATGTATTTCGATTCATAAACTAATATAGTTTATGATATTGTTTAGAAATGGCACCCAGTGGAAGGAATGGAAATCATATCAATGCATGTACTCCATGCAGGGATTTCCCTCCTACTCATGAAAATTATAGTGGAGCTTGTGATACAACTGGTGCTGATCAGCTTATCACCATACTGGGGCAACTCACTCAGGTTATGAATAATATCCTTACCCGTATGGAGCACCCTAATCCACAACGTGGAGTATTAATGTTAGATCACTTCATGAGGAAAAAACCGCCAAAATTCGATGGGAATACAAATCCATTGGTAGCTGAGGAATGGATAAGTTCCCTAGAGAAAATATTTCAGGCTTTGGGGAGTAGTGAAAGGGAAAAAGTTGTCATGGAAGTTTATCGCCTCACAAGATATGTTGATCAATGGTGGTCATTGATTCAAAACACAAAAGAGGATGTAGAAGTATCAAGTATGTAATGGAGGGTGTTTAAATAAATTTTCTTAGAAAAATACTTTCCTCATGACCATCGAGCGGATATGGACAGGAAATTTCTCAGTTTGAGGAAAAAGGAGGTCGAGAATGTTGCAAAGTATGAGGCTAACTTTACAAGGTTATCAAGTCATGCTGCAGATTATATAAGTAACCCAAGAGTTAATATTGATAATTTCATTGATGGGTTAAAACCATTTCTCTATCAAGCTTTTGTATCTCAATCCTTCTCATCATACGAAGATATTGTCTCAAGTGCTATCAAGACAGAAGAGGAATTTTCTAAATCTTATGACAATAAAGTAAAGAAACCGAAGAAGAGAACGGTGAAGCAATAGATAGGTAATGGGTAAAAGGGATAGAAGGATTTTCCATTATGTGATAATTGTGGGAAGAAACACCTTGGTACTTGCTGAAAATGAAAGGGAGTCTGTTACAAGTGTGGTGAAAAAGGCCACCGAGCTCATGATTGTAAGGGAAATAATGTTTCTGTCAACGTTGAATGATATAAATGTAGAGAAATGGGGAATTATTAAAATTAATGTCTTAAATTCCAAGGAAACTTACCTCAGAGAAGTCCAAGGGAGCAAGGCCAATCTTATGTTGTTACAACAGTTGAAGTTGAATAATTATTTTGTTTTTGTTTTTCGACTCAAGAACTATATTTTGGTTATAAGAATAATGTGATATATATAAGGATTGCACTACATTACTTTTTTTTTCATTATGATTTTATTATGACTAAGGCAATCATATTTTCAGTATGTGACAATAAAAGAAACTTTACTTTGTTTGGGGAATCTGATGTTACAATTGATTTTGGAATTTAGATACCTTTTACAGAGAGTCTGGACAGAGGTAGTTTGGATAACTATAATGTTTGAAATTAATTAAGTTGAACTTTTGATGGTATTGTTTAACTCTAAAACATTTCTTATGATTATTTTTGTTATATTATAATATTATAGTCATGGAAAAGGACAACCTGCGGGTCGAGTGATAACCCGTCGCGTCGAACAAAGCTGCAAGAAAAGAACCCAAAATCATAGTAAAATAGGACTTTAATACTTACCACTGGCCTAAAGGAAATCCATGGTTGATACAAAATAGTTTTCATCATTTAAATGGTATATTTTTATATTTAAAGCCCTATACGATTAGGATAAATAGAGTATTTTTGAGTTGTATTATATTTTGGAGTGAAAGATGAGTTTTTGGTAGAAATTTATTAATGGATAAAACTCTAATTATAAATTAAGTATATCTCTTTATTATCTTATCCAATCTCATAAATAAATTCCCCAATATTAACAAAAGAAACTGAGAACAAAAACGATGTCCAAGATGATACCTTAGATCATCACAAATTTATGGCTTTGTGATTGTTGGATTTTTCATAGCCCTGTTCTCTACCACTCTCTATAAGATATTGATGGATATATTTTTCTTCCATATCCATGTTTTCAAACATGGAATACTAATATGTTTTATTTTTGGTAACCTTCATACTTACCACTATTTAATTTAAATATAGGCCACATTAATCCATTTTTCGATGTGGGATTTCAACTAAGATTTTTTGAAATGTCAACCACAAGTTTCCAATACATAGCATAAATTGTGAGGATGCAATTTATTGAAGGAGGGGAGAATGTAACATCCCAAGCTTCCATGGTACACTTCTCTTTGAATAATACAATAGCGTGTGTTTTACGCAACTTCGAGTTCTAACACACCACAACAAATCAAACTAGCAGTTATTAATATTAATATCCACTTTTTGAAATTGTATACACTTTATCATTCAAAATGGACTTCATTTCTGGATTCGGAAAATTGAAATTAGCTTAGGGTGATTTTTTGGTATTTTTCTAAAAACATTCAATTATTGATGAATAGTAAAAATAAATAAATTTTTAATAAAAACAACTTTTTTAATCAAAATAATTAATAGTGATAAATTATGAACTTCAGTGGTCTTAAAGTATATTTAGAATATATTTTTACCATTTTATACAATGTTGGTCATTGGGCGTAATTTCACATCTAAACCAGCCAAAAACAGGTGTCAATCATTTGATAGTTATTATTTCTTAAAAACACGCTTCTTTGTTTTGACAGCGTGAATTAATTTTAAATTAATATCTGCCACTTTTGTGTTTTGAATTTGGAAAAATGGATTCCATATTTAGAATCAGGAGGTCAAAATTGTGTAAATAGGTAACATTTATTTTTAGACATTTTGAATAATTATTTCGGTAAATATTTTATTTACCATGATTAAAGGGTAAATCCGGTAAATAAGGGTAAAAAATAATATTATAATAATAATAAATTAACCTAAAACATGTCCTAACCCTATTGGTTGATACATGTCCGACCATGTGCATCTTTGGGTCGATTCTGGGACCCCATGGATCCACTTGTAAGTGATAAGGACACTTTATATTAATTAAGTTAAAGTAAATACAAAAATGAAATAAGCATATATCTTTTAGAAAATCAATTTTTACATATAGTTATATATGTTATATTTTTGACTATAAATATTCAATAGAAATATAAAAGGTTATCCTACATAATGGTATTTTATTTATAATTTTTAGACATTGAATATGTATATTTATTTGTGACACAATAATGATGCAATATTTTCATTATTAATTAATGAATCAAATAATTATTATTTTAAATGTTAAAATAAATATAATTTGAATGTTTTGATGACATCCACGAATTTTATTGGTTAATATTACATGTTAGTATTTATTAAATGAATTTTATTCTAATTTATAAATTTTTAAAGGCTTTAACAAAAATCAATTATTGAATAGTGTCAAAATTGGCATAAATGAGTTTTTAAAACATATTTTATATTATTAATTGGTATTCTATACCTAAAAATCTACCTTTCGGCCAAATGAATTATATCATGATAGGTGTATCATTAATGGACCACTTGGGTGTCTCTTGGATGTATATAGTGAGTTTATTAACTATATAATATAAAAATACAAAGTGACATGGAAAATGTAAAACTAATTAACTAAGAGTTAAAACTAAAAGAAAAGGTTAATATAGTGACACAAACCTTTCTAAAATATATTGGTTGAAAGGATTTGGACCGATACCCAACTTATTTTTTGAATAATCCAATTTTGATCCATTAGAAACCGAATATGAATTTATTATAAAATAATACTTTAATATTTTCCTAAATATCCCCTCCTCCCCCTTATAAAAGGACACCACTTCTAACCAATTATTCACACCTTCAAAGCCTATTGGTTCGGCCAAACCCTGACCAATTATTCTCTCAACATCCCTCAATTAGACCTATAGGCCTTAGTTTGATCAGAAATCCATTCTAAGGATCCCTTTTGTTCAAATAAAAAGGAAGAACCCGAAGAAGAGGTAATGATTTCACCACCCTCTTTCATGTTCCTTTCTTCTTCAACTTCTTCTTTATTTGTTATTTACATTCTAAAATAATATCTCCAGTATCCTATATAAATTGTCATTTTATTATAATTATGGTAAAAACAAATTCATTATTATATCCATCCCTTGAATGACATGTCACTATACGTGCTTACGTACTGCTTTCCATCTCCACGTCATGGTGTAATTGTTATTCAATACATTATTATTTGGATGGGTATAATATTGATGTGTAATTAATCTAAATAACAAATATAACATTATAATGATTATTATATATGATATACCATCCAATAATATATTATTTTAATATCAAAATAATGATATTGTTGCTCGTGCGTACATACGGACTACCGTCTCCACGAACGCGATGAGATCCATTCCACAACGTATCCATGCAAGTCTAATTCTCATTTGATGATTAAAAATAATTTTTGAAGACTTGATATCATTCGGGATATGAATAAGTTACAACTTATCCATAACAAGCATGACTTATGCAATAAACAATATAAAATAAAACGAGTAACGTTACACCAAAAACGATGATAATACTAAGATATTATTAACAAAGAAATGTTAAAAGATCATATATGATATCATATTAATTTATATTATTAATGTATAATTTAATAACAATTATATCACCATTATATAGGAGTTTAACCTTCCCTCAACCATGGAAATGTACAAGGCAAGGGGTTTTCATCTCTCTCCTTATTCCCGTGAGATTCATGCCATATTGCCACTATTACCTTTTGTGTGGTGTATGTACTACACAAAATTGTATTATTTGTGTAATAAACTTTAATTTATGTGTATTTACATATTTATTGTATGATACCTATTTCATGGGGTGTATGTTTCATAAGTTACCAAATTGGTAAGGGTTTATTTCACAATCTCTCCATTATCCGAGATTTTTTATACGTAATTATCTACTGCGACATCTTTATCATACACATCCATGTTTCTTAAAAATATATTTCAAAACATTCATAATATTTTTTGGAATATGGGTTATAGTCATTTATACCCTTGATTTACATTTTATAATAAGTTTATAATGGAATCTTTACGTCATTTTCCAAACAAGGACCTTTTTAACCTTTTCGACAAATTAAGGTAAGAATGTCTTTTTTTAACTTATACGGCGTGTGCGGCTATTTTCCACCATTGTAAAATCTTAAAAACATCCCTTAAAGCATATAAGAACATTTTCAAAGTAAATGTTTTATTTTAAAATTATATGACTTTTAAATTATTTGAAAAAAAGAGATAATTCTCTCAAATATTTTGATTTCATCTATGTCAACATCCTTTGATGGATTTTAAGCTTATTTGAAGTTGATTTATTTTGATACAAAACTTCCATATTGTATTGAAGGTTTTGTGATATGTTTGACTATGTATGTGTTTTTTTTATACCATTCATGGTTTATGTAGAATTTATTTACATTTCTTATGCTAGTTTTAATACGAATGTTTATGTTATGTTTAAACCTGTTTACATGAGGAATGCATTGGACTTAGTAAGTGACGGGTGGAGCTCGCTATAGCTCCTCGATGCATCGGTAGGTCTCATAAGGCAAACTAGTGTCTTGGAACGTGTCCTTGACAAAATTTTATTTGTAGTCTTGGCACGAGGCCTTGGCTACGTGGTTATGATAGTCTGGCATTATGCCTTCCATCATTATGAAAGTGGTTATTGATATTGAATGTGATTATTCGACTAGTAGAATATCCATGTGAATAAGTAAATGTCATTATATAATTTTATTTCTACCATATTATTCTGAAGTTCAACTTTAATATTATTTTGTTTTAGTTATAAATTGCCTTAAATGTTTATACTTATTTATGAAAGTTTCCGCTATATTGTTATCCTTACTGGGCATTTGAGCACACCCCTTTCTATGTTTTATTTTTCCCAGGATTCCAAGAATTGTATTATGATTAATATGTAGGGTTAAGATAAAGGGAATAATGGCATTCTCAAATAACTATTTACGATAAGTTTTATGTTTGAAAATGAAATATAATTTTTATATTTGTATTCAATTTTCTAAGCCTGCTAAACTGATCGGACCTTTGGGACTTGATTCTTTATAATCATGCCAACGTACTAAATTAACGAACTGACTCTGGGTAATTGGGGTTGGGGCATTATACATGTCATAAAATGAAATGAACCAAAAATAGTTTCTAATTTTAATAAAATATACCTTATCAACACAAAATTAAGGATTGGGTTCCCAACTACAAATAGTGTGTCAAAATACATTATTTAACAACAAAAACATATATTTGGTTAGTAATAACTCATACAAAAGGATAGATTAATGTTTAAGATAGAATTTTATTCTCTACCAAATATTTTTATAGTAGTTTTACCTATTTTAGAGAGGTTACAAATCATTACCAGGTTTATTATTCATAAGGAAAAAATTAAATTGAACATAATACATTATAAAAATTATTATAATTAAAGATATGAAATTACTTTTATAGAAATCAATTTCTGAAATTGTTATAAATTCATTTTCAAATAAGAATGATAAACACAATGAAAGTCATTTTTAGATAAATTGATTTTTATAATAATAATGGATTTATTATTATTTCATGCCAAATATAAGAAAAAAATGAATTTAAAATAATATTATTGTATATATGATCTATAAATTTAATTAACATCATTAATAATGAGTTATTTATTTCTTTAATTCTGATTAATACACACTGTACACATTAAAATAGTTTTATGAAAAATGTGTTTTCATGCCAAAAAATAAATTAATACCCAAAAAAAGTTTAACAATTATTCTTATTTGTTCAAATTATAATTAAGTTAATAAAAGATAACATTCAAAGAATAATGTGTCTTTTCAATTTAATGAAATGAAATATTTCAATGAAAATCTGTATTTTTTATATTTTTTTAGAAAAATCAATATTTTCAAATGAATCCATAAATTTATCCCTATGATAATTTTGATTTTTTGATTTAAAAATTGATATTTTTTAAAAAAACATGTAATTTATAAATTTATAAAAATTAAATATAATTTGTCCAAAAAATAAATAAAATCCATTTTTGAAAAGAAATTCATCAATAATTCATAAAATGGCTTGACTGAAAATAGAATAACTATTTATTAATAAATAATAAATAATTTTTATTGAGATGGACAATTATATATATATTTGATAATTTGAATAATCATTTTTATATTCTCCATATCAACCACTAGGTTATAAAAATTATATTTAAAATAAGATTACTTTATGATTTTTTGATGATCATGCTTTTATGTCTTATATGTTATCACAAAAAAAAACTTGTAAAAAATAATGGTGTTATAGTATATCCATTGAATTTTATTCTGAGAGACTCAACATTTTCTTATGTAACTATTACTTCTTTACAGTCTTTCAAATTCATTAATAGATTTATATTACTGCCCATATATGGAAAAAACAAATTGTCTAAATTCCAGGGTTGTTATTATTTTATATACATAAATGTAGTTACAACCACTAGATCCTTATACTTTTACTTTTCATCTATCAAAAAATTATTTTATCTATTTTCATAAAATTATTTTTCATCTGGATATATCACAAGAAAACCATTTTCATGGTTTTTGGGCTTGTCACACCATTAACATTGAGTTTTATGATGTAGGGATCTCTTCTCAATATTAAAAATAGATTTTCTTTAGATTTCTTTTTTTTGCCTTCTTTGATTAGGATATCACCCCATAAAACAATTTCTATAATTTCCTTTGAATCCATTTTAGTGTTCAATATTTAAATTGATCCCCATTTATGTATCCCAAGTCCTTTATTGCACTAGAAATAACCATAAAAATAGTATTTTCTATTGAAACATGCATGTATGCTAGAACTATGAATACGTTTTGGAACTCATTTATATCAATAAATCAAGTATACTTTTTGTGAACACATATTTTGGTAGTCTCCATACATCATATTCAATAATAAATTTATTTTAATTTACATTCTTAATAGATTTTATGTTTATATCACGATCATCCTTTCCATTAATTTGAATAGAATTATATTTTCTTATATAATATGGAATGAAAATGTTTTAAAAATTACCAAAAGATAGAGTTTCATAAACTGTGTATTCCAATGATGAGAATTTTGAATCAAATATATCTGTAATAATTCTAAATTTATTTTGAACAATTGTTTAGTCTTCTAATTTTTCTCTAAAGCTTCTCAATGTTCTCATGATGTCATTAACCCTTGTGACTAACTCAAATAATGATTTTCCAAATTCCAATTTCAAATATTCAAATTTCTATCTCTAAATTTCTATCATATCTTTCATCAAATTTTTATTTTCATGAAAAATATTGTTCAAATTATCATTTATTCCTTTAGCCATTTCAATTAATTTAAACTTAAATAATTCACTATCAAAGAGAGAGGGAATAAATAATATCATTTTGAGATCATCCATAATTCCATGGATTCATTTTTAATGTAGTTTTTAAGGGTGAAATCTCAGTAAGAGGAATGAAACCACCCATGGGTTCTTCTAAAAATTCATATCCAATTGATAATAGATATGTAACATTTGATCTAAAAAATTATGATAGTTATTCTCATATAATACAGGAACCCCTTAATATTAATTAATTACATAACATCTATTACATTGTTCTTGTTTTACAATTTCAAGCTTCAAACAACCTATATATGATCACAGAAACTCCCAAAGATGCCAATTTTATGGACTAGTAAGGATTTTTGGGATCGATTATGGGGAGTGATTCATCGTTCATCTCGTTTTATGTTTTCTTATTTATAAAAACACATTTCCCTTATATTTTAGAGAAATGAATTCGTTTAATAAAATATAGAAGGACAGCTAAAAATGATTGAATTTTCAAGGATCATCACATAATAATATTCCTTAGTCCTGAGCATGATATTGAAACAATTCAAGATCACATAATCCAGAAAAACAATAATTCTTATTTACAACAAAAAGAGAATATCCCTCACTTGGGAGGAACTATAGTCCATTAATAATGCATGTAATCCTAACATAATTAATATAAGGAAACATATTTCAAAAAAATAGAATACACCATCATCAATTAGATATAACAAATCATCATTTCTATATATAGATTATTCACATATGATTTTCTTTTAGTTACTTCTTATTATTTTTATATTTATTTCACCAGTGTAAGAAAGAACCACTCAATTATTTTTCCCATTATAAATTTCTCACATTCCAACACTCAACATAATCTACAACAATGGTAAATTGTATAATGGGAAACATCTATTACCTTTTGTCTTTCTACATTATTTGAATATTTATGAAATGTTTTAAATACTTTTGAATTAAATTCTAAAAAATTCTTAGATTTATTGTTCATAATAACTTCTATAAGAAAATGATTCAATAACTAATTAAAACAACATCTAAACATGTTGAAATGATTCTTCCTCTGCATACTCTTTTAAACATTCATTTCATTGACATTAAATCCCCTAAAACCACCATTATAAATAAATCATTGTGTGTACGATAACTGAAATCTCATTCTTCATATTCTTCCTCCTAAATAAAATATAGATTGATGAAATGAAAAATATTATATGTTTTGAAGGCTCATTTAGAAGGAATATTATTTTCTAAAGGATAAAAAATATGTTTTATACTAATCCAAATACTTATTCTTCTGAATTTGATGCATTTATAACCTTTTGAATTTATACTCTATGGATGTTTTAAGTTCATGTTGTCATAGGATCATGAATTCATACACTCATAGTTATCTACAAAAACTACTTAATATTCTTCATAGGATCATCTTCAATATGATTTTGTATAATGTACATACATTTTCCTTTAAGGGACATGGTTTGTTTGGAATCTCATTGTTATTTTATAATCAATAAAAAAATCAAAATTCCATCACCTGATTTTCTTCCTAATCAAGTTTGATGAATTCAATTAACACAAAAATCAATTATGGTGAACTTAAAAAATATTCTTGTTTAAAAATGGAAGATTCATTCATGATTCATTTCCTTATGTAATGTCCATTCTTATAATCATGGACGTTATTTTCTATTCATAAATTATCACGTATAACACTTATACTCATAGAATAACCATTCATATTCAAATATAAGATTCATGAAAATTAAATATCTATATAGTCCTCCAATATTATGTCGAGATAATGGCCATGCTGACTGTTTCACAAATATAAGGAATGTTTGTGTAGATATTTCATACAATATAAATGGTATTTTTGTGGTCACTTTCCCACGAGTTCTTTTCATACTATGTGAAACTCATGGTATTTTATTTCCTTCATACTATTGATATATTGACCATGAATTTAAAATTATTCATTACTATAAACAATATTCAATCTTCCCTACTATAACATGTCTTGAACATTATTAATAGAAAAAAATCATCAGATCATAGAACCATTTCTTCCCTAAAATATTGATTTATGTTTTGTTGAAAAAATAAAACTTCATATGTAATCCTAGTTCTTATTCACCAGCTTATTCACCGATCAAAAAACAATTAGGATCCTCTTTTTTTTAAAATCAATCCCCACAAAAATTCATGAAAAACAATAATTTGATTCCATCATGCACAAAATTACATAAAACATTCATCCCATCATGATGTCGATTACCAAAAAAATGATTTATTATAAACAGACACACAACACCTTTCATGATTATTGATATATTCACACCATGTCCTAGAATAACCTAAACACAATACTATAAATAAATAATTTTTCCTAAAACACCAACCACATCCACCATCCTAGTTGAATCCTAAAACCAATATATCTATATAAAAAGATGTCACTAATCCTATAAACATCATTATAATGTCATAAAAATCATGCTATAACTGAATATGAACCTGATTTCATTATAAAAAATTACTATAGAACCCATTGGGTGTTCCCCTCCATGAGACTGTCTAGACAATCATACCACTAACCACACTTAATGGAAAATAATTCAGAGCTATTTCCCCATATGATACTTTATCATAAAAACACTCCAAACTCAACTCATGAATCATTATTTAGTGTTTTAAGAGGATTAACTTCTCAAAATATCCCACACATAATGTGATTGATACCTGAACATCATCAGAAAAATGATGACACTGTTATGTTCCCATGGATATGTCATATATTTTCCACGGAACAACTTATAGATCATTCTTGCATCCTGGTTATTATTAACTCAAATTTTTGAAGCACACTAGGAATTGTACTACATTAATCACAAGAATTATATCTCATGATCTACTAAATTTCCTACCCTCTCAATTCATGCGAACCCCTTGAACAACCTTCAAATGATGTTTTAAGGACATAATTACCCCAATCCCTTAAATACTTCCCATGAACTACCATAGATCCATCCTAATAATAAACAAAACATACATCGAACACCCTTCATGATCCCATCACTGAGGACTTATAAGACAAACAATAAGATCTATCATGTGGTATTTCTATTTGGAAATATTTATTAGAGACATTACATAACCATTATTGATTTCCCTAGAGTTATCATTATCAATTTTTTCAGTCAAACAATGTTACACAATAGATGGTCACATAATAATGACTCATCTTAAACCTTATAGTTCCTTATACCATTATAATTAAATCTCCCCAGTTTCTAAATAATGATTTCTATATCATTCCACATAATCTGATTCCACAATACCATTATGCCCAACATGGTTTTTATAACCATAAAAAATTAAAATTACTACTTCCCAAGTGACCAAAATAAAACCATAACTCAAAACCATTCATACCCATTCAAAGAAAGACAATTCATCTCCCAAAAATCACAAATTTGTATTTCTCTTCTAACATACCAAAGGAAAAGCTAAAAAATAAAAAATAACCTACCAATTAACTAGAGCATCACCCATGTTGGAGGAACCCATCTACACACTAAAGAGATTTCATGTGATCCCACTTCAAACAACCATAATAAAATAACTAATATTCCACACTAGTATGTAAAAAAATATTCCTCCAGACCTAATATTGGCACTAACATGTGCATTCCATGAAAGTTCCCTTAGAATTCATGATACAACACTCAGAAAAATAACAATATCTAGGTATGAGAGGAAAATTATATATCCTAATGGAGAAGATGAAAATTAGAACTCCACGTACTACATTATTTCTCACACACTAAGGGTGTGTGTATCCTTCAAAAAAATTCCCAATAAAGCGAAGTTGTGGTGAGAGTATATCTCTAGAAGTAGGACATGTTTTCACCCAATGTCATTGAAATGGGGTGTCAAAATTTTAATACACATTTTTAGAGTCATTTGGGAATTATTTGACCAGACAAAATAGTTTCTATTGTGGAAATGTATATCCAAGATAATAGTTTGTTTCAATGAAATTGATTTGAGTAATGTATAGTTAATTAATTTTAAATATTTTTAATATTTATTCCAAGTAAAAAAATTATTTTTGAATGAAATTACATCATTTTTTATTTTTTGGACGTTTTTGGGAATTTTTTACATAAATCAAAAAATCATCATTTTTAATTGTTTCAAACACTTATATACTTCCACCATAAAATACAAAAAAGTTTTAAAATTCAAAATTAATTTTAAATAGTAAAAAAATGAACACACCCTTAAAAATTATAATTGGAGGGAAAATCAACCTTGATGCTTCTTTATAAATTTGTGTCCCTGCTTCTATTTTAAGAGTTAGAGGTTGAGAGGTATTGTAAAAACCCAGAAATATCCTAAAATAGTTAATTGTATAAATATTATATTAAATTAATTAATTTGTAGTTAAAATAAACTACTAATTTAATTTCCTTTGAAGATAATAATTTAAATTAAGTATTTTAATACTTATAATTAATAGTTTACAAATTTATTTTGTTTTTCTTGGTTTAAAATAATAATTTTAAAATAACTCTTTTTTTACAAAAAATGTTATTTAATATTATTTTAACCTATGATTATAATTAATTTTTAAATATTTTATTTTCAAAGTATGATATATATATATATATATAAATGAAATGTTAGTTTTACAAAATATAAATTAAATTATTACTTTATAATTTTTGAAAAAAATTTATAACTTAGATAACACATATATATATATATATATGATATTATAATTATAAATGTTGATTAGATTAATTTTTTTAATTTTTTTAATAATTATGAAATGATAACTTTAAAAAAAATAAACATAAAATAATATACACATTATATAAATAATTTTTATTAATTAAATTAAGTATAATGAAATAAAAATAAAAAATAATATGAGTAAATATGGCATAGGGGTTCGGTCAATGTGTCGGGAAACAGGGAGGTGTCATTTGAGAGAACTCAATAAAGGGATCTGTAATGGTCGTGGGAAATTTTAGGGGAGTTTTAGAAATATCTCCTGCATCTGCAGGAGATCGAGTTGAGTCATCAGGAGAGGCTGATGGTGAGACGACTAGGTAGAATGGTTCACAACGAGCACTAGGGGTGTTGATTTGTGTCGGTGCCAGTCAGGGTTTTATCTCTAGTTTTCTAGATGTAGTGTGAGGATGGTGATTTGTTTCTTCATTAGCCATCAAAATCTTCCTTGTTTATTTTTGTTTTGGGGTTTTTCATGTTCCATGTCATGGCCTATTTCAGACCGATTCAGATTAATTGAACTGTTGTCTTATTTCTGACCTCTCATTTTAACTATTTCTTATCTGCCTATTTTTTCATTTCGGCTATGAATAGAAGATGTATTTTTGTTCTTCAATTGACAGTTAGACTGCAAATATTTCTTGTTTTACCTTTTTTGTGTCTATATTTTCTATCTATGGGCTGGTGTTTATGTCAATGTTTTTTTTCTTGTGAATGATTGAATATAAAATATTACTATCTACATATACACCGAGCTTGCCTCACAGGATTTCCAGAACCATTTCTTTGTTTCCTCAGTCGCATGATTAACCATTAATATATCTATACACTAAATAAAAAGTATAAGTTATGGCTATAAAATCCCTTTTCTTTTGGGAGAATGCAATTGGACAACCAATTTTAAAGAGTGTAAGTAAGAGAGATTGAAGCTAGTAATGATCTTATTTTACTCATGTAAGAGATTTTGAATTTTAATAATAATTTTTTTAGTGAAAAATTTTTTTATAAAAGTTTATTTATTGGTTTATTTAGATAAAAATCATATATGATATTCTTATTTTAAAAATTGATAAATTTTATATTTTATTATTCAGATTTTAATTGTTTTTATGTTTGTATAAGGCATATTCTTCTATTCATCTGTTTTTCGAGTTATAATTTCTCAAATTAAATAGAGATTACCTATCATGTTTTAGGTCAAACGTTATTTTTATTAAGGGGGGTTATTTATTTTAAAATGATTATTTATTTTTCAAAACCATTTTTTATTTTTCATATTAAAAATTATTAAGGGAATAATTAATTTTTTTATTTTTTGGTTCTTGATTTTTATTAAATTGTGTAAATTTTTAGTTTTGTTAAAGAAATTATATTATTACGAAAATTATATGTATTTATATATATATCATATGTATTTATATACATTTATATGACTCTATTTTCGAGAAATTATAAGGAATAGGATAGAATCCAAATATCCAATTTCAAATACCCACCGTAGTTCTCAAATTATGGGAGTAAAGAATATTAATTTATTCAATAATAATTATATTTATTGTAAATTTTATGTATTACATAAATAATGTTTATATGAACTTCCAGTTTATATTTATGATTTAAATTCATGACTTAGGTTTATTCATTGTATCTATATAATTAAATAAATAAAAATGTATATATATATATATATACATGTAAGGATGAAATGTGTAAATACATGATTATAATTTTTAATATCATGTTTTTAAAAAATTATAAAAACATGTTTTAATGTTTTTTAAAAATTAAATACGCCACATCTACATATAGTCATGGCCATGTGTTATGCACAACATCGACATGTCTTACATTAATAAGAAATTCATGTTATCAATTGATGTTTTAAGGGTTTCTTCAAATATGAATAAGAAAATAAGTGAAATGATATAACTAAGATGTTTATTTATAATTTTTATATGCATAATCTTTGTATTACTTTTACATTTGTCACAAAATCCATCAAAATGGATGTTTATGGATGACTTCTTTAAGTACATGGATGAAAATTGATCTTTTAGGTAATTATAAAAAGTGCATGTATCAATAGATTTAGTTGTACAAGACTAATAAGTGAGTTTACATGAATGTTTATAATTATAAATTTATAAAGAATTATAGGTTCAAGGGAAATTAATGTATTTCTGTATTTTAAAATAAAACTCAAGTGAATATATATATATATAAGTAAAGAGAGATTGAAATGTTTTCATAAAATCATGAGAACGTACATTGTAATTATTGAAGGTCAATGGGGAGTGAACCCATCATTTTCTAAGGGGGTAGGCCCAATAAAAACTTTAATGATTTATGTGTCCTAAAAAATAGTGTTTTTGTTATCCGGAGAATATGTATTGTTTCTAAAAAACAATAGACTATGATTAATCCATTTTATAATGTATGCATTTTCTAAAATGATCTTGTATTTTTAGGCTATATCTTATTTTAGTTAATACTATTATATTGATATTTCTGAATATATTTACAATATTAATTACAAAAAATATTTTTATGGACTATTGATGGTTATTAAACTCTATACCATGCTTTAAATTATTTTTCAATGGATCGGTAGAGTTTCTGGCGGTGTTCTATTCGATCATGGATTAAGATCATACAGTTTCATTCTATTCATTTTATTTTAATCTTGTAATGCTATGATAAATGGGTAAGGTGTGTCTATTCTCTAGAATCTAGACCAGTAATGGTCATCGGTAGTGAAATTTGTTGTGTAATGTTTCATCTTATTTGTATAATGTAAAATTTCACAGCATTTATAAGAGATAAACCTAGGTTACAGGTTTGGGTCTTTATTGATAGTGGGATACATTAGAGAGTATTGACTATAGAATAGTATTACAACAAGTGTAATTTTTCTATGATAAGCTAAACTCCCAAGGGTTTATTAATAGTGGAAGCCTGATGATACTTTTCCCTTTTTATTTTTCTGATTTTCATTATATTTTTTTAATTATTATAAAAACAATATAAAATGAAATGATATTTTAATTATTTTAAAAAATTAAATTTATTCTAAAATAGTACTTTTTATTTTCCAAACATTTGTAGCAAATTTTTTGTATTAATTTTTAAATAGCTTTGGTGAGGTATTTTATTTCATAATAATAGGACTAATTAATTTTAATTTCTTTGGGGACTTTATGGAATTAAAAAAAATATTAGGGAATGAAAAACCTTATTTGAGATATTGATAAGGTTTATTAGAACATATAGGCTTATACATTGAGTTCTACATGTATAAATTAATTAATTAAATTTGAAAATTCAATTCTAAATAATGATAATGGTAGTGTTATAGAATGAAATTTTTTCCACTACTACTATTTCAAGTCTATTTATTTAATCAAAACCAATTATAATCTATAAATTGAATTTTTAATCAAAATTTTATATAGTATCAATAATAATTGTTTAATATTTTTAAATCCACAATATTCATTCCCTTACAATTTTTTTTAATGTGATAGTTTTTTAATCATAGTCGACAACTTCCCCATGAGACAATCATGGATAAGACTATACTGCTTTTCTAGGGGGAAAATTAATGATATGGGGTACTGTGATAAAATACATAGTATAAATTGGACCAATTGGTATGTAGTTTTTATATGTTACCTTATTTTTTGTTGAAATGAAATTTTTTTTGTGACTACTCTTAGGATTGTCTTGTTCATGAAAAATTACATTAGATTAACATGTTTTTTCCATTATGTGTTTTAAAAAAAATACTAAAATTCTTTTCTTTTTATTGAAAAAATAATTTCCATGAGATAAATGAAAAAACAATTGGAAAATTAAAATCTTGATCTTATTACATTCTAATAAGACATTAAATATGTTGATGTTTCACTTGAAATTATCCACTCCCACCTCTATTAAATGACATCCCAGTAGATTTTCATGACCTTGATTACTTTGAAGTTTGATTATATGATATAGATATTTTATTAGATTATCCTATTATTTTTTATTATTTTTAATAAAATTTATATATTTAAATTCATTTTACATTAAATAATGATTTAGTATTATTACAACATTCCATAGTAGAATAATAAGAACTCACATATTATATTAAGGGGAAAATATATTAATTTATTGAGTAACTTATTGTTATACATGAGGATGCTAATTTTTAATGAATAATTAATATTCCAACAAAAAACATGCGCTAAACAAAATTCTAGAATGGAGAGAGAAGAACCAGTGGATAGATCTCAAAAAAAGGGTTGGGATAGTGCCCTTATATTTTCCCCTCATCCAATTTTTATAAGGAGTAAAATGTTATTGATGATATTATGAATAAATTTATAGTTAATAACATTTATATGTTGTGAATTTTGTAAT
>CAUJRU010002866.1:0-63110 GCA_963277665.1 Viscum album | reverse complement strand
CACTCAAACTCGCCCTGGAAATGTCGAATCATGACCCCATAGTCCAGTGATGAAAAACATGGAGAAGGATGGGTGAAAATCACCATGGTCTAGCGTTCACGGACAATGATTTCATATCAGGTAAACTCTATTGGGAAACATGACATAATAAGATAAAAATTGAAATGATACTTTATTTTGATACATGATATCATTTAAAAGATTATAGAGAATTGATCATGGTCAATCTCTTAATCATGAGGGGAGGAAACCAAAATTGAGGAGTCCTACCAAGATTATGGATTGATAATTGGTGAAGAATGTGTTCTCCAATGATTTGGGAGGAGCAAATTTTTTTCTACATCCAGATCTTTTCTGATCCAGTGTTTTGTTATCATCCGAGGTGATTCACTAATAAATGAGAAAGAGAGAGATCAGAAATTCTCCTCGGGTTTTTTCCAATAAACATTGAGAATTATTCATAGAGAAATTATTATAGATTTTATCCATTGATTCAAAAATTAAAAAATTATTTATTCATTAATTTATTTATTTCACTGAACATATCGCTAATGAGGGAAGATTCTGAACATCCTACATCGACCCATTTTCAGTCACAACTTGGGTAAAAGATGCATTAATAATACAATGGTGGTCTCATATTTTATATCTAATTCTATGTCTGTGTGTTATTTTTGTTTAGGATGTTAAAAAAATTAATTAAATTAATTAATTATTCAATGCACCCACCAATGGATGCCTCATTCAAATATCCCACACCGATCAACATTAGGTCGTTCCTATGGAAAAATACACATACTAGATTAAACTGTAATCTCTTATTTTTTATCTGAGATTCTGTTTATGATATATTCTATGTTTTCATAAAAAAATGTTTTCTTAATAAAAATATATTTAGTCTTTTTATAAAATTAATTATGGGCTCACTAGGCCTCATAATCGAGTGTCTTCATAGTGCATGACTCTAAAAATATTCATAAGAATATTCCAAAGTCTTACATCGAAAAACAAAATTCTATATATTATTCCCTTCTTCAAAAAATTTCATCCCTGAAAAACAAAAAGTAAGGAAAATTGTAGGGATACTGAGTCTCCATATGGATTTTGTAAACATCTTCTCGACATTAGGATATACAAACAAAGGATAAATGTGAAACTCTCTCATAATCTCTTCTCATAAAATGACCAGAATAAAAATAAATCCCTCAAAAAGAATGATTTGATTCCCTAATTCATAAAAAAACCCATTATGTGAATCATTTACGTATATCTGGTCAGTATGAACCTCACAGTTGATGTCCCCCATAAGGCAGTGACTCTACATCCTCAAGGTGTAGACTACTGCTTCCAACTCTATATAGTTAGTCACATAGTTCTGGTCATTTTTTCTCAATTACTTCAGCCTATATATGATAATTGTATGATGATGCATCATGTTTGACACTGAGTATGCAATGGTACCAACAAACTTGGGATGGTGGTAGAATCATCCCACTATAAGAAGCTAGACAGGGAAAGCATGTGGTGTGCCCCTTATGTCATCACCTCTCTTGTAAAGAGAGTAACCCCAAACCAGAAACTCCAAAACACCCCCTAGTGGCATCCCAAGAAAATGAGCCATGTAGAAAACCCCACTGTGAATTCCCAAACCAACTCCAACACTCCATCACACAACCTTTCCCTAAACGCACAAGGCATAGGGACTCATTTATTACACCTCGATACTATCCATTTTTTTTTTCTGAACTGACTCACCTATATGGTTTTTTCCATGTATAAAAACAAGTCTTGGTGGGGGGAAGGACCCCATTTCCTATTGCATTAGAATATACATAGGCCAACAACGACATAAGGTTACACAAACGCCCTGTATCAACCTAATTTAATCCTCAAGAGAAAAGAAGGATGAAAAGAATATTTTTCACAGTGTCTATAAATTACTACTGAAAAAAGTATAATAGACACAATGCATAAATCTTATCGTCACATGTGCTATGGGATGGTAGACATCCAAATCATATAGATGTCTGTGGCTCCAGCTGCAATCTCCCTAAGCCAGACATGGTCTACCAGGGGGTGGTGGTGGAAGGATATCATAGTGCCTTCTTCCACCTACAACTCCTCCTACTCCTCTGACATCTCCACCTCTATGAGGACTGCCTTGTCCACACCTTAGAGATCATTGATAATATTGTTTCCTCTACCATGGAGATCCATCATTTATTTATCTATGATGTTCATTAGGTCTTGTTGAGAACCCTCACACCATGTGATCTCACCCATCACAATAAAAAAATTCCCTCTTTGGGCTACCTTGAAGCTCTTTGATTCCTCGGACCCATATAATTACATGCCTGAGCCTACTCACGAAAGGGTTTTTTACTCTAAGATCTCATCGACTGGTGGTTTCGGGTAACTGCAGATGACTCAGCTCTATTGTACCCACTACCATCTCTTGCTATTTGAAGTCCTTATGAAAGAAATATATATGTCACAAGTTCCCTTTCCAACACCCATCCATAGGTGCGGATGTTTAACTGTCAAATGATGGATATGATCTCTCTATGATGTCCCTACAAAAACATTTTTGATCATAAGTATCCACCTCAAATCATGCCTAGGTTGTAACATGGAAGTTATGTGAACCTCGATGCGTACCTAGCCACCATAATACCTAATTGATGCATCTTTAGAATCCCATGGATACATACAGAGATTTATCAGTAGGGGTAATACTACTCATAGAGTAGATAATGGAAGTCAGGCCATGAGAGAGTCAACTGATCATACATTTACGTTACAGTGCTCCATTAAGGCTTAGATTCTCCATATAAGAGGTCAGCTACTAGTGAAACTACCTGATCATTCGGAGACCAAACTGTAGAGACCACAAGCTTGACGTACATAGAAATTACATTACTTTTGCCAAATACTTAGTACATAACAAAAACAGACACACAAGGACCGTAATAGTTTAGTGTCTTTGGAAACATGGAACATAATCTTCTTATCGTGGTGAAAGATATTCAACATCTCCCACAAAGATCTTCCCATCTTTGTTTCCTAAACTAAAATCATTCTTGTAATCCTAGTTAAAAAGAAAACATAAAAAGGGGGTGCTCAAATTCTCAATAAGGGTAATCATGGATAAAATAAAACATACCATATACATTTGAACTTAAAAAAATGAACGTAATGTTTAAACATCAAAATATTGAGAAACGACTTAAAACATGGAAGTACATAAGGCATAGATCATAATGAAACATAAATCATGATAACATAGCATGGGAATAAAACATGTAATTGTGGAATCCATTAAGCACATGTAATGATTTCCATAGTAGCCAAGGCATTCTGCCAAGACCATCTTAGTGGACAAAGTCCCATTCTGAATCGAGTTCACTGCTCGTTTCAGTCATGTAACACTGAACCGGTTTAACTTACCGTTCCAGCCATGTCTATCTCATGAGATATAAAATCTTTACCCAATGCATTGGAGGGAGATATAGGTCCCACCCATATCATAATGAAATCATTCTTACTTGTGCCACAAAATAAACATACATCATTCATAGTAACCCAATAAATAAAATGGGTTTCATAAACATCATCCCATAATCACATAATCCATATAAAAGAAATGGATATAATTTCATAATAAGAAAAGTGAAACCATGTAAATCATAGAGACTTTATACTTGAAACATACACATATGAAATAATGTCATCTTAGATGGAAACAGCTTTTGATAAAACACTTGAAATGAATTCTGGAGGAAAATATCCTTTCTTCTTCAAAATCAATTTCTTTTCACAAAACGTCATGCTATTTTAAAAGAAATAGATTTTGTTGTAAATAGTCATGAAATATTTTTAGGAAGTATCATGAAAATAAGTCTTTATAAAACTGTAAAAATCTATTCTTTCCATATAAGATAAAAAAACATTCTTCTTGTACTTTTGTCGGAAAAGTTAAAAAAGTACCTCGTAGGGTAAACAAAAGAATGATTCCTTCCATACCATGGGGTAAAAGTCAAAATGGGTATAAAAGGAATTTAAAAATACATGAATACACTTTTAAAAAACATGGACATGGGTGATAGAAATAAACCCAATAAATACTTACGAATAAGTAATCTCGGATAAAAATGAGATTTGCACAATTATCCCTTACCTTAGGTCCGATTTGCTTCGTTAGTGTCCGAACCTCCTGTATAATGATTTAAATAATGACGTTGACTTATTCCAGAATCATACGCATTATTATGATATCATATATGGTTCACTTATGACTTTTTATTACCCGTTCTTTTGTAAATTCCATGTTAAAGAGTGTTTTGGGTAAAATCATTTCATTTGTCGTCCGTGTTTTGACTTGTAATTATTCATATGATTACTTAGATCATGATTAATTAATTCCAGAATATAAAACATGATTTATATATAATATATATTCAGAATATAAATATATATAATAGATCAGTAAATGGAAAGAAATACACCGTTCATGGAGACGGTAGGTCGTACGTACGCATGAACGTTGTTTTCTTTTCCTTATTGAGTTGAATGGAATTAAGTAGATGACATAAATATATATACACATAAATCCAGTATCATTATTATGTAATATATTTCATTATTACTTATTATATATACTTTATAATCATTCATAAATGTTTAATGTGGAGAATGAATCTCATCGCATCGTGGAGACGGTAGTCCGTACGTACGCACGAGCGATGATATCGTTCTCATGATCATTGAATTGTATTGGATTGTATGTATACTTTTTCAGAATAAATATAACTTTACAATAATCATATATAGTTATTATTTACACCATTATACCCATCCAAGTAACGTGGTGGTGGAAAATAGATTACACCACGGCGTGGAGACGGTATTCGGTACGTACGCACGCGCGGTGATTTCATTTTCCGTAGGATGGATAAGAGGTGAAAAATGGTTGTTTCATATTTATAATAAAATATCAGTATATGAGGGATACTGATGTTACTACCTCATAATGAAACAACCTAAGAAGAATAAGTGGAAGAATAAATAAATTTGAAAGAATCGGTAATGGACATTACCTCTTCTTTGAAGCGCCTCTCTGAGTCCTCCTCTTAGGGCACTAAAATTGGTCTTTGAAGAAGACCAGGACCTCTAGTAGGTTTCTAGGGAAGTGGAGAAGAGAATTTGGTAGGGGTTTGCTGAGCTTGAAGGCTCAAAGTGGCATGAGGAAGAGAGGGAGGAGGTGCCCTTTTATAAGGGAGGAGAGGGGCACCTTTGGAATAACAAAAACTATTATTTTATTATAAAGACAAATTCGGTTTTAAATAGCTCCAAATTGATTTATTTCGAAGCTAAGGTGGGTATGGGTATAAATCCGCTCATATAATAGAATTTATACAAGTTAAGGTTCCAATTGTAACCTTATAATTTTGATTTGACATTAAGATAAATAATTTTACTTTTACCGTGTCTTCTTTTGATCTTATAATATAAGGTTAATAAACATACTATAAGAAGACAAACCAATCCCAATTTGTTTATTATTAATATATATAACCTTATCTAAGTAATTTGGCCGAACCTTAGATTTTTTGGAATAAAATAACAATTAATAATATAATATTTGTTTTAAAAACTATTTTATGTCAATTTTGACACTATTTAATAATTGACTTTTGTGAAAATCATAACAGAATGATTAGTTCGAAAACAGTTAATTAAATCAATAATAACATGTCATATTAACCTAAAAAATTAGTTTAATTCGTAAAAAGTCTCAAATTACATTTATTTGGGAATTTATAACATCAATTATGTCAATATTTCATTAATAGGATAATTACTGCATCATCTTTGAGTCATAAATAAATTAAATTATTTAATGTCTAGAAATTACAAATAAAATACCATTATATAGGAAATCGGTTTATATTTCTAATGAATATTTATAGTCGAATTTATCTTATGTATAACCCTATATTAAAAATGATATACTTATTAAACTTTGATTTTAATTATTTTAACCCTTCATTAAATAAATTAATAATAAATGTCCTAATCTAATCCAAGAGGGCCTAAATGGTCATATTTTATTACTAAGTCTGTTTTTGGTCGAATTACACTTATCCAATAGAATTAGTACATGTTTCATCGTAATAATAATATCATTTTTACCCTTAATTACCCTATTTACTTTTAACCGTGGTAAATAAAAGTAAAAAGTTACTATTCACCAAAAATTATTTTCATCTCATTGAACCACATTTTACTTACTGACATCAACTGTGTCTCTCGGATTTTTGAGATTCCACTCACAGAAGTGGTAAAATTACGTTTTATGAAAAAATCATTTTTTTTAACTACCACTTAGTGGTTTCACTATTCATTAAAAATTGAAAGTTTTCAGAAAAATACCAAAAATTAGGCCTAAGATATATTTGATATTATGAACTCAAAAATTATGTCTATTTTACCAAATTAAAAACATATCAGTTGCATTAATTAATTTAAAAATTAATTCCCGTCGTCAAAACAAAAAGCTTGTTCTTAAGAGATAATAACTATCATAAGATTGACACTTTTTTATGTCTGGTTTAAATGTGAAATTACATCCAATGACCAACATTGTATTAAATTGGAAATATATATTCTAAATATACTTTAAAACCACTCAAAATAATAATTTATCACTATTAATTATTTCGATTAAAAAGGTTGTTTTTAATTAAAATTTAGTAATTTTCACTATTCATCAGAAAATGAAAGTTATCCGAAAAGTACCAAAATTTCAGCCTAAGCTAATTTTAATATTCTGAATCCAAAAATGAAGTCCATTTTGAACAATAAAATTTACAAATTTTCAAAAATTTCTTATTACTATTCATAACGGCTAGTTTTAATAATATTTTAATAGCATATCGTTGTTTAGTGAAACTCGTTATTGCATACTACACACGCTATCGAGGAAGGTCGTGATTGCGTGTAATGCAAGGCAAGTCAAGGATGCATGTTGTGCAAGATCCTTTTGGTGTAGCGTACAACACAAGACATTAATGAAATTAAAAAGAATATTTTTCATAAAATCCTGGGGTGTTAGATTCTACCCCCCTTAAAATGAATTTCTCCCTCGAAATTCGTCGGGGTTATAAATGGTTTACTACTCGAAATTTTCTTTAATAGAAACCCGCATCGTCAAAAGGAATACCAAAACCAATCTTTAAAAACAAAAGTATGAAACGTAAAGGTTAACCAAATAAACTAATCATTGGGTTTCCACATAGGTGAAAATATGGATATGGAAGAGAAATCTAACCATCATGTTCTGATGGAGAGTGGTAGAGAACATGGATATAAAATAGCCAACAATCACAAAGCCATAGATTTTCGATGATCTAAGGTACCATGAGATTAATCGGATGTAAGGGCACTAGGAAAAAAATTTTGGTTTTCAAGATCATTTCCCTAAAGTTGAAGAATTTGAATTTGAATAAATACTTCCTTTATTTTTGTACAATCTCACTGTTGTTCGTGCTTTGAACCATTTCCACTTCATCTCTTAAATAAATGAAGATGAATTTGTTATTAATGAATTGTTAATAAATCATGTGATAGAATGATGGTTCATTCCATTTGTTTCAAACAAAAGGTTAGCAAAAGTTATCAAATATACATAAGTCCATCTATGGTGAGGTTAATCGTATACGATTCCAAAAATGAACATATACTTCATATATCATACCGTGTTATAAAATAAAACTAGTTTATACTAACCAGGGACTTCTTGTAGGCCAGTGGTAGGCGATAAAGGCCAGCCGCACTTCAGTTGTGGGTTCAATTCCCACAGCTCTGTCTAACACGATGGGTTGTCGCCTATCCTGCAGGTTGTCCTTTTTCTAAAGGTATATTAATATAACATCCCATGAATAATATCGAAAAAAAGTTCTATCCATAAACAATACTAACTTATGTCCAACATACACCTTTCCAATCTTTAGGCTTATCTATTTTCCAATCTCATATTATAGTGAAAATGATTACCAAAGAGTTCATATAATAAGCATGTTAATACCATCGTTGATCCCCATATATGATGAGATATGTCTTGTTGGTCACATTCCAAACATTCGAAGGCCTTAATCATGTATTCTCTTGAAAAATGAATACCCATTGAATCTTAGTGAAAATATGAGTACTGTCAAAAGTTAACTCTTTCCACATACCAAAACCCCAAAATTCTACATACTCAAACCATGATATAACTATTTCCTTATATTAGTCATGAGCTCATGAATACTATCAAACATTTAATTTTCTCCTTATCCCTTCATTATGCGCATATCATCTACATTCCAAAAATAACTGAATAACCTTTAATGGATACTGGTACCATTAATCATACACTTTCAAAACTCAAAAAATACAACAGTGTAACAATCCTTAGATGTCTCTTTATTCCATAGTACCATGAGATTACTTATACAACATTACACTTGATAAACATGTAATGATTCCACTACCTTATTAAACCATTAATCGAGCTTCAACAATTCATTCATCACACATATCATTTGTAGTCTCTTCATCATCATCAACATAAATACTACCCATACGGGTGTACGGATTCTCTTCATGAGACTTTCCCTCAGGGCATTGGTTTTCATAATGCCCGTACATTCCACATTTAAAACATTTAACCATTTTTGATGTCGTAGCAATACCATTATCCTCATCCATGGTGTTGACTAAACCTTTTCCTTTGCACTTACTGGATTTGTGTCCTTCTTTTCCACACCCAAAGTATCTTCCAGTTCCTTTGGAACAATCTCATTGATGCCTCTTCCCACATGATCTACATGAGGAAAATTGAACTTTCTTTCCTCTATGATCATCATGAAACTCCATCGTTCTCTTATTATCTGAGTCGGGAAACTTACCAAAGTTGAGATTATTGATCATATTAAGAGATTGCTGATTAGGCATAATAACGATGTTTGGACTTCCAAATCATATTTCATTGGGTTTATCAGGAAGAATATCATTCCATTGTCTATATCCTCCATTTTCATGAATCTTCCTATTTCTAGCAATTTTCTAAAACCCAAAAAGAATAGTGTGAGAGGAAAAAATCATGCTAGGGAAGACAACATAGTAAAGGGGGATCACCCTCAATATCTAACATCTTAGGTTAAATTCAAATATCGATACCGTAGTTCTAGGACTATATCCTCTATGTATATTTATCCTTAGGTACATCCTTAGACATACCTTAGAAATATCTCTAGGGATCTCACTAACGTTTTCACATCCTAGTTTCCAAAGGTTGACTAATCCTTTCCTCTGATACTAACTATAGAGACCCTAAGCTTGATGTACATGGAAATTACATTACTTTTGAGGAATACTTAGTGCATAACAAAAACAGACACACAAGGACCGTAATAGTTTAGTGTCTTTGGAAACTTGGAACGTAATCTTCTAATCGTGGTGAAAGATCTTCAACATCTCCCATAAAGATCTTCCCATTTTTGTTTCCTTACCTAAAATCTTTCTTTTAATCCTGGGGGAAAAGAAAACATAAAAAGGGTGAGCTCAAATGCTCAGTAAGGGTAACCATTGATAAAATAAAACATACCATATACATTTGAACTTAAAAACATGAACGTAATGTTTAAACATCAAAATATTGAGGAACGTCTTAAAACATGGAAGTACATAAGGCAGAGATCACAATGGAACATAAATCATGATAACATAGCATGGGAATAAAACATGTAATTGTGGCATCCATTAATCACATGTAATTATTTCCATAGTAGCCACGGCATTGCTACCAAGACCATCTTAGTGGACAAAGTGCCATTCTGAATCGAGTTCACTCCTCATTTTAGTCATGTAACACTGAACTGTTTTAACTTACCATTCTATCCAGGTCTATCTCATGAGATATAAAATCATTACTTAATGCATTGGAGTGAGATATAGGTCCCACCCATCTCACAATGAAATCATTATTACTTGTGCCACAAAATAAACATACATCATTCATAGTAACCCAATAAATAAAATGGGTTTCATAAACATCATCCCATAATCACATAATCCCTATAAAAGAAATGGATATCTTTTCATAATAAGAAAATTGAAACCATGTAAATCATATAGTCTTTATACTTCAAACATACACATATGAAATAATGTCATCTTAGATGGAAAAGGGTTTTGATAAAACACTTGAAATGAATTCTTGAGGAAAATATCCTTTCTTCTTCAAAATCTATTTCTTTTCACAAAACATCATGATATTTTAAAATAATGAGATTTTGATCAAAATAGTCATGAAATCTTTTTAGGAAGCATCATGAAAATAAGTCTTTATAAAACAGTAAAAATATGTTTGTGCCGTATAAGTTAAAAAAACATTCTTCTTGTACTTTTTTCGGAAACGTTAAAAAGTACCTCGTAGGGTAAAAAAAGAATGATTCATTCCATACCATGGGGTAAAAGTGAAAATGGGTATAAAAGGACATTAAAAATACATGAATACACTTTTATAAAACATGTACATGGATGATAGCAATAACCCCAGTAAATACTTACGAATAATTAATCTCGGATAAAAATGAGATTTGCACAATTATCCCTTACCTTAGGTCCGATTTGTTTTGTAACTGTCCGAACCTCCTGTATAATGATTTAAATAATGTCATTGACTTATTCCATAATCATACTCATTGTTATGATATCATATATGGTTCACTTATTACTTTATATTACCCGTTCTTTTGTAAATTCCATGTTAAAGTGCGTTTTGGGTAAAATCGTATCATTTGTCGTCCGTGTTTTGACTTGTAATTATTCATATCATTACTTAGATCATGATTACTTAATTATAGAATATAAAACATGATTTATATATAATATATATTCAGAACATACATATATATAATAGATCAGTAAATGGAAATAAATACACCATTCATGGAGAAGGTAGGTCGTACGTACGCATGAACGCTGTTTTCGTTTCCTTATTGAGTTGAATGGAATTTAGTAGACGACATAAATATATATATACACATAAATCCAGTATCATTATTATGTAATATATTTCATGATTACTTATTATATATACTTTATAATCATTCATGAATGGTTAATGTGGAGAATGAATCTCATCGCGTCGTGGAGACGGTAGTCCGTACGTACGCACGAGTGATGATATCGTTCTCATGATCATGGAATTGTATTGGAGTGTATTTATACTATTTCAGAATCAATATCACTTTACAATAATCATATATAGTTATTATGTACACCATTATACCCATCCAAGTAAGGTGGTGGTGGAAAATAGATTACACCACGGCGTGGAGAGGGTATTCCGTACGTACGTACGCGCGGTGATTTCGTTTTCCGTAGGATGGATAAGAGGTGAAATATGGTTGTTTCATATTTATAATAACATATCAGTATATGAGGGATACTTATGTTATTACCTCATAATGAAACAACCGAAGAAGAAGAAGTGGAAGAAGAAATAATGTTGAAAGAATCGGTAATGGACATTACCTCTTCTTTGAAGCGCCTCTTTGAGTCCTCCTCTTAGGGCACTAAAATTGGTATTTGAAGAAGAAAAGGACCTCTAGGATGTTTATAGGGAAGTTGAGAAGAGAATTTTTCCTGGTTTTTCCAAGCTTGAAGGCTCAATGTGGTGTGAGGAAGAGAGGGAGGAGGTTCCCTTTTATAAGGGAGGAGAGGGGCACCTTTGGAATAACTAAAAATATTATTTTATTATAAAGCCATATTCTGTTTTAAATGGCTCCAAATTGATTTATTTTGAAGATAAGGTGGGGATGGGTCTAAATCATCTCATACAATAGAATTTATACAAGCTTAAGTTCCAATTTTAACCTTATAATTTAGATTTAACATTAAGATAAATAATTTTACTTTTACTGTGTCTTCTTTTGTTCTTATACTATAAGGCTAATAAACATACTATAAGAAGCCAAACGAACCCCAAGTTGTTTATTATTAATATATATAACCTTATATAAGTAATTTGGATGAACCTTAGATTTTTAGGAATAAAATAAAAATTAATAATATAATATTTTTTTAAAAAACTATTTTATGTCAATTTTGACAATATTTAGTAATTGATTTTTTTGAAAATCATAATAGAATGATTAGTTCGAAAAAAGTTAATTAAATCAATACTAACATGTCATATTTACCTATAAAATTTGTGTAATGCATAAAAATTCTCAAATTACATTTATTTTGGTATTTATAAAATCAATTATGTCAATATTTCATTAATAAGATAATTATTGCATCATCATTGTGTCATAAATAAATTAAATTATTTAATGTCTAAAAATTACAAATAAAATCCCATTATGTAGGAATTATTTTTATGATTATAATGAATATTTATAGTCGAATTTATCTTATGTATAACCCTATATTAAAAATGATATACTTATTAAACTTTGATTTTAACTATTTTAACCCTTCTTTAAATAAATTAATAATAAATGTTCTAATCTAATAAAAGTGGGCCTAAAGGGTCATATTTTATTCCTAATGTTGTTTGTGTTCGAATTACACTGATCCAATAGAATTTGGATATGTGTTAGGGTAATAATAATATCATTTTTACCCTTAATTACCCTATTTACTTTTAACCGTGGTAAGTAAAAGTAAAAACATACTATTCACCAAAAATTATTTTCATCTCATTGAACCACATTTTACTTACTAATATCAACCGTGTGTCTCGTATTTTTGATATTCCACTCACATAAGCAGTAAAATTATGTTTTATGAAAAAAATCAGTTTTTTTAACTACCACTTAGTGGTTTCACTATTCATCAAAAATTGAAAGTTTTCAGAAAAATACCAAAAATTAGGCTTAAGCTATATTTGATATTATGAACTCAAAAATGATGCATGTTTTACCATATTCAAAACATATCAGTTTCATTAATTAATTTAAAAATTAATTCCCGTAGTCAAAACAAATAGTGTGTTCTTAGGAGATAATAACTATCAAAAGATTGACATTTGTTTATGTCTGGTTTAAATGTGAAATTACATCCAATGACCAGCATTGTATTAAATTGTAAAAATATATTCTAAATATACTTTAAAACCACTCAAATTAATAATTTATCACTATTAATTTTTTTGATTAAAAAGGTTGTTTTTAATTAATATTTAGAAATTTTCACTATTCATCAGAAAATGAAAATTATCCGAAAAGTACCAAAATTTCACACTAAGCTAATTTCGATATTCCGAATCCAAAAATGAAGTCCATTTTGAAAAATAAAATTTACAAAATTTCAAAAAGTTGTTATTACTATTCATAATGGCTAGTTTTAATAATATTTTAATAGCATATCGTTGTTTAGTGAAACTCGTTATTGCGTACTACACACGCTATCGAGGAAGGTCGTGATTTCGTGTAATGCAAGGCAAGTCAAGGATGTGTGTTGTGCAAGCTCCTTTTGGTGTAGCATACAACACAAGACATTAATGTAATTAAAAAGAATATTTTTCAGAAAATATCGGGGTGTTACACGAACAATCCTGATGATATGGACCATCGACTCTTGATAATAATCTTCTTATTGAGGATATATCTCACAAAGGATCCCTTCCATTCTATAACGCCAGAACTTGTGGAGTGCACTAAGCATGTGCACATCCTCAGCCTACCCTTCTAGAATGATCTGCTTCTCAAAAGGGGTATTTGTTTCTACATACCCACTTGGAATAAAGGGGTCATGAGATAGACTCTGAACTGTAGCCTCATCACTCATAAGATTTTCATCACAATAATGATATGTTTTCCTGGTTGGATTACTTCATAGAGCTGTACTAAAAGTAATCAAGGTGTACCACGGTCATATGGGCATATTTATAAACATAAATTGGGAGAAGACTCAAGATGGGTAGTCAATGACTCAATACTATATGATGCATGTACCATTAGTCCCTAAAAAAATTACTCATCATGGTGAGTTGACAAGAAGGTAGTCAAGGCCCTAGTGAATGCATATGTCATACGCCGCACCATCATTGGACTGATTGGCTTTAGATTCTCACTCAGGATGCGTTGAAATTGTTTCTCTAAACCCAACCAAATAATATTAAGGTTATACATACCTACAATGACACAATGAATGAACCACCTTTTATATAAATCCCTCACAACCCAACCCAAGTCAGGGCTCAAGCTGTAACTACCCAAATCCCACCCCCATGGGCCAAGGGTCACTCCAACCACTGGATTCATAACTCACTCGAGGAGGCATTTTCATAATAACTTATACAGACACACACATAATAAACTCATTGAAAAAGTGTAGATGGAGAAATTGAAATTTTTAGCACTTCTGTAAAGTTAACCAAGCTTGCATGAATCTCTTGACATAAAAAAAGTACAGTAGTGTGAACTAAAAATTTAATGGATAGAAATACATTCCTAACTAAAAATATGTCCCAACCTAAAAACTAGAAATTTAAATGTTTAGAGAGTCGAACTCATGAATCCAAACCTATGATCATTGTACGCAGTCCAAGAACCCAGTACCCCTAAGCCTCTCTCATGTCATGGTCGACCAGTATGTTGTCTGTAAAAGAAGCGACGTGTGATGGAAATTACCATGTAGGGGTGAGTAATATATAACCAATAGAAATTCAAGGATGGGGTGAAGGCGGAGAAGTAAGAAATAAAAAGGACGAGAATGATAGTAGATGACACAAGGTATAATGGAAGTGTGTAGCTCAACCTAAAAGAGAGTGAAAGTAATCATGACCAAGCACATGGGGATAAACGTGGTGAGTATATGAACAACCCATAGAGACTTATCTACCTATGGATGTAGAGTTGAGTCATACAACCATGATAAGATAAACCTAGAAAGAATGTGGCATACTGGGTGCATCTTTGCCTATCTTGGAAGGAGAGTAACCAAACCCAAGGAGTCGGTATTGGAGAAGGATATATATATATATATATATATTTAAATCTATATATACATATATATATATATATACATACATACATATATATATATATATGCTTAGTTAATGAAACCCAAATGAGAGTGTAAGATATATCCATCTCATAGCTCAACCCAAGAAGAATAGTATCCAAAAGTTAAAAAAGTCCATCAATGATGCCTAGAATCCCATGTATCTACCCAGAACACACAAGTATAAAGAAATAAACCACCACACCTTGATATTATATACTTTGGGTGCCACTGACTCACCCACCTAGTTTTAGGTCATGTCACGAAAACGCATCTCAGTGAGGAAAGTGTCCCTCTTCCTTGAAAGTCCAAATCTACATCAGATCACACCATTCCACTAATCCATAGAGTCGAGGGCCACAATTTCTAGATAGAGGAACCATAACTGTGTACAATAAAATGATTCCAATCTGGTAGTCATAGAGTAACACAAATTCCCATCCCCACTAGAGGGTAATGGTTTTGAATGTCATCGGGGAAATCCACAGCTCAGCCCTACTGTAGGGTAATGCCTATAATTGTCATCATAGAACTCCACTACCCATCCCTGATAGAGAGTAATTCCTGGAATTAGTCATCAAGGAACCCCACTTCTTATCCCTTTAGAGGGTAATTCATATAATAAGTACTCAGGGAACTCCATTTCCCATCCCTGTTGTAGTGTAATTCATAGAAAGAAGGGGGTCTTTGGGGAACTCTACTGACCAACACCACTTAAGGGTAATACCTAGAAATCCCTAGTGATTCTTTATAATACCTCATGTCATCAAGTGTTGTCTCATAGTCTTCCAAACCTATAACATTTCACATTGTATCTTTAAAGCTACTTCCAAGTGAAACATAGTGTTCTATGTGAAAAAACACACATGATTGGCTACTTGCAGGCTAAAATATGAGAACAACCGAAGGAGATACGGAACATTAAATTTCCCCCAAAAGAGATAAATAGCATGTTAGGGACACACACATTTGGGGTCCCACCCTACATCCTAACAATTTCCTCTCCAGATCCCATATTATTGGATATGTTATACTACATGGCATGTAGGGGTGCTACATGACATGTCTCGGCAAAAATCTTGATCAACGCATAGGAGTCATCATCATCCCCAAAGGGTAAAAATATCCTTTTAGTAATTCCTCTTCAAACAGACTCTGATAGCCTAACAAATTATATCATTTTAATCAACATGAAAAAAACACAAGAGATAGACAATTCACTTTTCTCAATTGGACACCCGGTGAAAAAGATGCATTTTACAACGATACACACGAACAGTGATTCATGGGTCTAGTCCATGAATCCAAATTGAATACCCAAAATTGATCATCAAATGTTCGCATTAATTTCATGGTTATAGGATTATAAATGGTTTTTTATTCAGACATCGTATGAGGGAGATATGAGAGATACAAAATTTCACAACTATAATAATTTTATTATTATGGGAATTTTTTTGACATGGGCCGCAACTCCAAAAAAAAGGTACCAAAATTTGATTTTAAATAGACCAACTTAATTAAAAGTTCATTTTTCCACTGATAGTTCATCAATCCCTTTTCCTACAAAAACATTACTGATGAATAAATGTTTGATAACCAAAATAATAATAATATCATTATTATATTATTATTATTATTATTATTATTATTATTATTTTGTTAATCATTGAATTAAAAATGGTAGATCTGCACACCAATTCTTTCACCGTTTTTAGTAAGCATGGTAGACACTCATCTAAGGCCTCAGTTTCATTTACTCAAATTTCATTTATTTAAATACAATTAAATCCAAATCATCATTCAAAGGAGAGGGCCACGCCCACTTCCCATATCTATCTTTTTATTAATTTTTTCATCTATTTTATTATGTTTCTCCTTATATACACTATATATTCTATATATCCTATATATCCTCTATGATTTTCTACTATCTATACTCATATCTAATATATAAAATCTAAATTAATTAATAACTACTAATTTAAAATTATTTTCCTTAATTAATATAAAACTATTTAATTGAATTAATCAAACATTTTATTTCACCGTTATTATTATTATTATTAATTATTAACACCCATTGTGTTGACCACATCTGACCACCTATTGGATATCTGACCCAATAAACCATCACATTCACACTGAGTAGCCTCTTCTATGAGATTTCATGCATGGCCTCCCCTCAAAATCAATCTCATCACACTGCATGCCAAAGCCACACACCAACCAGAAAAATAGGGATCACTAATCCATTCCTGAACCACCTATGATCACAAAGATAATATGTGCAGTACCAAAATGATCCTTTCACAAAACTTCCACCCACTCTTCTATCAATATGTTCCCAATCCATAGATCTTTCTGTCGTTTGTGATTCTGCAACAGAAATGGGGGTTCAATCACACTCGAACCCTCCCACACATAGTAGAATCATGACCCCATGGTCCAATGATAAAAAAATGAATGGTGGGTGAAAAGAAACAAGAAAAATGTGATAATTATCATTGGACCATTATTCTTGTACAATGATTTCATAGGGGATAATTGTTGTGAGAAACATGGAATAACAATAAATAAATTGAAAGGAGACTTTGTTTCCATACATGGGCTCATGAAGAGGCCCAAATAGTATTGATCATTCTCAGTATTTTAATAAAAAGGTGTGGAAAACCCAATTGAAGAGTCATGCCCTGATTATGGATTAATCGTTGTTGAAGAACGCATTCGCCAATGATGTGGTAGAATTTGTTGTGTCTGTTGTGTCCTAATCTATTTTGATCTGTAGTTTTCCATAATTCAATGTGATTCACCAGTGAATGAGGGAGAGAGAGATAGATAATTATCCATGGTTTTGTATGACTGTCCCTTGAGAATTAATATTAGCTATATTCTTATATATTTTATATTTTTTTGTCAAAAATGAAACAGTTATTTATTTATTTATTTATTTCATTGAATGTACTTCCAATAATTGAGGAGTTCGAAAGTCCCTTGCCTACCCATTTTAGGTCACTCCTAGGGTAAACACTACATTCTAAACTAAATAGTAGTCTCTGATTTTCCATATCAGTCTCCATCAAGGAGTTTTTTTAGTATGGTTTATTAAATAAACATATTAATTTTTTCAATTTATTAAATGAACCCACCAATAGTTTCCCAATCCGAACATCCTGCACCAACCAACTTTATGTTTTGTCTATAATAAACACCATGTTCTTGATTCAATAGTGGTCTCTAATTTAAAATCTTAGACTCTATTTATGAGATATTCCACTTTTTTCAGGAAAACATTTCACACGTATTAAAAAAAATATTTAATATTTTTTTTAAATTTATTTCTAGATTACACATCTTCATAATCACGTTTTCTCTCAATTCAAGACTCTAGAAGTATTCTGAGGAATATTCAAAATTATTACACACAAAAAAATTGTGTCTCTACATTTTATATGTATACTTGTCAAAAATAACTCAATGGTTGTTTCACTATGAATTCTTATCAATATGAGGTCATATTATATTGTTTTGACCATTCTACGCACCTTTTAGTATTTTAAATCTCAAAAACCACATTTGTGAACATCTAAGTTAAAACATAAATCATAATTAGCTTTCATTCATTCATACGTTTTTAAAATAAATCTACAATCATTTTTCTCTAATTTCAAAGAAATGTAATGTTGTTTTTTTAGTTTTGACCCCCCGACACAAGTTTTTTAAGGTTTTGTGCCATTAATATGTGTTTACCAAGTCATTTCAACCCCACCACATGTCGAACTGATATCCTGTCTATATGTATACATAAAAAATAACTCATCAGTGGTTTTACCATGATTAAACAATAATCCGAGGTTTTTTTATAAGGTTTTGATTGTTACACACATGTTTTAGTGTTTTAAAAAATAAAAAATGTATTTATGTCCATACCGGGCATACTATAACTAGGAATGGTGTTCTGTTATTTCTTACATTTCAAAAATAAACTACGGTCATTGTTCTCTGATTTAAGGAAAATTATACATTGTTTTCTTAATTTCGACACCCCAACAAATGCATTTAAATGCTTTATACAATCAAAAATTGTTTACCAAGTCATTTAGACTACCCCTCATGTCAGATTGATGTGAAGTTTTCATGTACACATAAAAAATAAATCATCGGTGGTTATAAAATTATTTGACATCTATATTGTGTATTCTGTAGTTGTTTTGGCAATTCCATGCATGTTTTAGTGTTTTGAATCACTAAAAATATATTTATGGAATACCGAGAAAATTGTAACTCAGAATGATGTGTCATTAGTTTATATATTTCACTATTTAATCTATAGTGGTTTTCCACTAATTTCAGGGAAATATGATAGTTTTTTGATGTTTTTGACCCACTAACACTTGTTTTGAAATACCTTTATACATTTAAAAAGAGTTTACTAAGTCATTATAGCCACAATGCATGTCATATTGAAATGTTTTATAGGATTACACATAGAAAATAACTCAACAGTAGTTTTCCCATAATTTTACATCAATATGAGGTGGTATTATGTGGTTTGACCACTAAATGCATGTTTTTGTCTTTTAAAACACTAAAAATGTGTTTATGGTCATCTTAGGGAAACCGTAACTCCTAATGATGTGTTTTAAGTTCCTAAATTTATAAAATTAATGTATAGCTGTTTTCTAGTCATTTAATTGTAATATGATGTTTCTATCTAGGTTATGACACCTCGAAACCTGTTTTTAATAGTATTTCTACCTTTAAAATTTCTTTAAGTCATTCTGAACACACCTCATATCAGATTGATGTTTTTCTGTGCGTATATGTCTAATATAACTAAAATGTTTTCCCCATGATTTCATGTCAATATGATGTCTTTTTCTATGTTTTCTATTCTTATATGAAAGTTTTAGTTTTTGGAGACACAAAAAACACATTTACAACCATCCTGAGAAAACAGAAAGTCAAATTGGTGTTTCATTGGTTCTTACATTTCACAAATCCATCACTGATCATTCTCTTAAATTCATCATATTTTGGCATCATTTTCTTGGTTTTAACACCCCAACACTTGTTTTTAAAATATTTGGCACCTTTAAAAAGTTTTCACTGAGTCATTCTAGCCACATCACATAACCTAATAATGTTTTCTCTATGTATACAAATCATAAATAACTCATCGGTGGTTGTACCATTATTGAACATCAATATAAGATCCTTTTATATGATTTCCACCAAAACTTGCATGCTTTAGTTTTTCAAAACACTAAAAATGTGTTTTCATCCATCTCAGGGAAACCATCACTCGAAAGGAAATTTTGCCAATTCCAGCATTTTAAAAATAAATCTAAAAACGTTTTTTCCATTGAAATTTGAATTCATTTTCCTAGTTTTGACCCATGTAAAAATGTTTTTAAAAGAATTGGTACCTTTAAATGTGTTTTTTATTTCATTCCAGCCACACTGCATGTCGTATTGAATTTTTTTCTATGCGTACATGTCAAAAATATCTCAATGGTTGTTTTCCCATTTTTTTCACATAAATGTGAGGTTTTTTCTATGGTATTTACTATTCCACAAACATTTTAGTGTTTTAAAATAAAAAATATGTGTTTACATCCATCTAGAGAAAACCATAACTCAGAGTCATGTATAGTTGGTTCTTATATTTCAAAATTCAATTTATGGTGTTTTTACTATGATTTTAGGGCAATAAGATATTGTTTTATTAGTTCCCCCACCCCCACCCAACACATGTTTTTAGAGGCAATGGTACCTTTAAAAGGTCTTTATCAAGTCATTTCGACCACAATTCATGTTAGATTAACATGTATCCAATGTTTACAGGTCAAAAATAACTCAACAGTGGTTTTAGATGATTTCTCATCAATATGAGGTCATTTTCTCTGGTTATTACAATTACAAATTTTTTTTACTATTTTAAAACACTAAAAATGCGTTTATGGTCGTCCTGGGAAAACTTAAACTCAGAATAACATTTTTTCTATTATTACATTTTAAAATTCAATCTATGGTCCATGTCCTATGATTTTTGGGAAATATGATGTCGTTTTATGCGTACTAACCCCCCTCCTAGCGACACACATTTTTAAAGGCTTTGGAACTTCAAAAAATATTTACTAATTCAAAATAGAGAAGACAAGCTCATATTAATTTCAAACATGGTGATAATGATCTATATTTAATATTTAATGTGTATGTATCAACTAAATGTCAATTTGACACAATATGTTATCATTATGACTCGAATTTTGTGTTTCTTATGTGAAATTTTCATTTTAGTTTTATTTATGGAAGTTGAAAGTGTTATATTAAAATGTGTGAATGGTCTATAAAATTTAGAATTTACCTAGGAAAGTTGATCTATAAGGATAGATATTTTCTGTAGATCATGTTAGCCTTCAAATAAAATACATAAACAAAATAATTTTTCATTTTTGACCTCTAAAGACCCTATTTTTTCTTATAAACGTCTTATTCATGAACTTTTTATTTCAATATTTCAATTTTTATTTTTTGTTCTCGATTAGTCGCACTACTCAAACCCTCATATGGTGTAGCAATAATGGATGACAATACCCTACCAAAGAGAGTAGATGGAGTAGATCAAAAACCCATCCCACGTACATGTTCAGGATTCTCTTTCCATAAAATGATTTCTACTACATTATTCTGGGAAATTTATGATGATTTTGAATGTTTAACAACCCAAAAATATTTAATTTTAACAAATTAATAAAAAAATTAAAATAGAGTTTTTAAAATTTTGTAAATATATTTTATTATCTAATTAATAAATATTTCATTACTATTTATTGTAATTTAATGACTATAAAAGCATAATATCAAAAAATAATTATAACAACAAACAAGTCTTAAATCCAATTAATTGGGGATGACTAGATGTATAAAACATTGCCAAATTGGAATCATTTGATTCATGTATCTAGACCCATTAAATTTTCTTTAAGTCTTGTTAGTTTTTATACTATATTTTTCATTATTATGTTTTTATAGTAATTAAATAAAATCAAATGTTAATTAAAAGTACTAACTCCAATATATTGTGTAGTGTTATTTAAAAAACCCCTCATTGGGTTTCTTACGTACTTTAAACCACACCTCAGTTCATCCAATAGAGTGACCTAATTCATTATCTTTTATTAAAATATAAAAAAATATATAAAAACAAAGACTTATAATAAAATTATATAAATATAAATAAATAAATTAAAGACAAAAAATTTTCATTTACTCAGAAAACTCAAAGACCAGTTGAAGTGAGAAATGAATTTCTTCTCATAACTCACCATATTTTTCTAGATAATTCTAATGAAAAATAGTAACATTGATAAAAAATATAATTTCACTTTGTTAATGTTATTAAGATACTATAAAATATTCAATTACATCTTGATATGTATCTCTATAAATGTTGACATTGATAATACACTACTCACGATAAATACCTTAAGGAACCTTCTTATACTTCTATCATGTGCTCAGGTATTTTTTGATAAACTCATCCCATAATCCCCATTTATAATATCTTTATTCCTTGCCAAATTTTTTAATGTTTCTGGTCATGAAATGGATTTAGGGACATAAAAATGAATAAAAAAATCTATAAAACAGTAATATAACTCTCTAAGTATCTTAAAAAATATTAATCATTTGTTTCAAGTTAGTTATTAAAAATCTTAAATTATTATTACCTTTAAATGAGAATTAAATCCCACATTTTTAAAATTTATTGGAATATTCTTATAATATTTATAATTAGTGGTAAAGATCACTTTCTAGTAAGAAAGCTACCTAATAATCTTCTAATAGATTCCGAGATCATCATCAGTAGGTACCCCAAAATTATCAAATGTAATGATAATCTAGAATTCCTTCATGTCCCATAAATATTCCAGGTTTTTATTTTTATCCCTTCTATGGTTTTCATTATCTATTTGAAAAATGAATTAAATAATTAAGAAAATATTTTTTTCATAATTACATACATTCCACTAACGGTAACTCATTAATATCCACTAGATGAAAGGGTGAAAAACTACTACATCGCAAGAGGTGAATCGGGTAGTGGGATACCAATGACATATAAAGAAACCAACAGATCTATAGTTGTATTAGGAAACATAGAATCATTATGATCAATATAATCTTATGGTAGTTGTGGCAAACTCCATGATTCTAATCATCTAGGATCCTGAATGTTTTATTTTCTCAACATTCTTACAATTCAAATGGCTCAGGTATATTAAATGTGTAAAAAATGAAAAACTAAAAGTTTTTTTTCAAAAAATAGAAACTAGAACAATTTATATATATATATATATATATATAACACTTATTGATGAGTAATTTTATTATATTTTCACTAACAATTTATACATTCAATTGTCTTCATCTTAATTTTATTCATTATTTCCAACCTTCATTCATATGAGTCCTTCATTTTCAACCACTCTGGTCATTTCTATTATTTCTAAATTTTTTGGAAAAAAATTCAATGTTTTGTGTTTGATGAAGTTAACTATCACAAAGTACAAATTGATCTTCATCACCCATTTCATATACGTCTCTCTATTTTATTTGTACAAAAACACTCCAATCTTAATGTATTTCACTATCCACATAATAAACCATCTTCTATTGTAAATCCAGGATAAATGGATCATGCTCAACATGCTCACTAGTATTTATCAAGGGGGAGATGTTAACAGAAGTCAAATGAAATGCATATTTCATTATACACCAATAAATGTTTACCCACTTTCATTTGAATAGGACAAATAAAAATTGACCATAATAGTTTTATTCAATTATATCATTCATATTTCCATAGTATCCCAACTATGAACTTTTAAATACACCACTATTTTTAGTTTTCAAGTCTTCTTCAAGATAAATCATATGAAACCTGACACCATTAATATTTTTGGAATTTAATATCATAGTCTATCTTAAAGGATATCAATCCAAAAACTTCAAATCATTGGATAATTCAACTTAATTCTCAACATGAATGATCAAGAGAAAAAGATATAAAGTGTTTCTTTTAACATATAAAAAATAACTACACATCAATAACAAGAATATGATTATACTATTATAGGACAAGAAATCCATTCATTAATTTCCTTATTTATATATTTTTTTTTATTTTATTTCTTTTAAATATCGACCCTTTAATCACCTCTTTCTTTTCAATCATAATTATTTAATTATTGTATTTACAATCACACTATTGAGTATCACATATCTATGTTCTTGTAGCAACTCGAATTCGGTCTTAATGAAATTACACCCCTCTCCAATTAGTCAACCAATTCTTGGAAATACTGATGTATGGTTTTTCGAATGAGAATTTTTTTTCTGAAATGTCTTCATCATGTTTGTCATGATTTAATCAAGTATCAATCCCATTCAAATACCTAGAAAATAATTTCAGTCACTCTTCATCTATGTAAACATTAGCAATAGAGCATTCTGGTTGATATTTATTTCTCACATATGATTTCAAATGACCTAACTTACAAATAAAAATATAATAAACAAAATAAAAACATTTATGCAAGGATTTGATAAAATCAAATTCAACAATAAAAAATAATAATATTGCTGTACCTATCAATTGGATACATTGATCGATAGTGTACAGATCCACAAATTTTAGCTTCTTCAACCAAATGAATAGTCAATTGAATCATGAATGTGAAGAATGAAGGGTGAGATAAAAAATCTAAATGGGAATTTTCCAAAACAATTCTTTCTTTAATATTATCAAGAAATGTCAAATTTAGTGTTTTTCTAAAAATCATTCTAAAAAGGTTAAAAAAATCAACTATAATAGTAATTACTTTTTCAAGTAATGTATTATGAAATTGTAACAGAAAAAACTACACCATCAAAACATGTGACCCATGACTCTTCAATCCATGTAACATTCGATGTTCTAAATCAACTCACCTTTATATATTACTCAAATATCCATCTTGCACTTTTACACTCTTTAATGTTTCAAAGAATATAAGTTTTTCATGGTTTTTCATTGTAAAAAAAATCAAAGGATACTTGTAATTCCCATTTTCCCACAAACCATGCTTTATATTCATTTAATCAAAATTCCTACGAGCATTAAGGTGATCCTTCAAATTACCATGATCATTAAGAAATTTAAAAATTAAATTGTCATGATTACTCTTCTCAGAATGCATTATGTCAAAATTATGACACATCAAACTAAAATCCCAATAAGGGAGTTTGAAGAATATTCTCTTTTTGTTCCATTTTTGTGTTCCAGATTCTTTAGATATTTTTTCTCTCACTCCCCACCCATTCTTTAATCTAATTACATTTTCCATTTCTGTATTGACATTCATTAATTGTCCCAAGATTTCCAATCCAGATAAATTATTTGGTGTATTTTTTTTTGAAATACTTATTGAATCATGTCATGTTGAACCTAAATTTCTGATAAGAATCAAGAAATCTATGATGAGAAAAAAAACCATTTCCTACTATGAGGTAATCATTGAGGATCAAAATCAAAATGAAAAACTTGAAAAGAAAAAATAGTAGTGTTCTAAGAAAAAAAATTCCTAGTCTAGGAATGTCACTAATTATCAACATTAAATCAACATGCATTTTGAATAGTATACTCATTTAAGCATCATACTTTTCCATGTCAGCATCCCATAATTCTCCAAATTCTTTTATTAAATGTTCTTGGTATACATTACTTTCATTTCAATTCATTTATATTAAAGGATTAATCATTGAAATAATGAATTAAGTCTTCCTCATATACATCCATGGAGGTAGAATATAGGGGATCAAAATAGCTATACAAATGATATAATTAATAATTAAATTACCAAAAGGGTTAAACCATCAGAAGATAATCCTAAATATATGTTCCTAGGATCCAAAGAAAAATTTGGATAATATGAATCAAACATGTTCCATGATGTCTAATCTTTTGGATTTCTCATCAATCTGTCATTATTATACTGAGCATTCCACTTTTTATCTTACATAGTCTTAGACAACATGATTAATCTTTACAATCATGGTTTTATAGGAATATAACACAATACCTTTGCAAGAGTTTTATTATTCTGTTTATTTTTAGAGTTGCATTGATTTACACTCTCACTATTTTTCATTTACTTCCATATTCTTGTATAATAAATTATTCATTCTTCTTTATCGGACTCTTCTACCTAGGAAATCAAAAAATTATTAGGGAATTAATCTATCTTTGTATAATTAATTCCATGTTTATTGATGAATTTATCCATCCCATATAACGTTGTTGGGATTTTAGGTTCACTGAATGCATCATGAAGCAATTGTAAAATCATGGAAAGAGATTTTTCAATAATTCCACAGAGTCACATGATATGATACAACTGAAGTAGAAAAGAAAAAATAAAATACATGGGGGACCATTTATATATTTCTTGTTTCCCATCATCAACTAATTCATATAACTCATTTTTTTGGTCACCAAAGTTCTGAGAATGATTAACCTTCTCAAGATTAACATAAGTTTATTTTTGATTTATTAAATTCTTATATATTCAATTCTGAGAAAATAATTTTTTCATCTAACAAATTTTGAACAGAATTCTCCACTTCTAGGGAAATTTTTCTTCCTTGAAAGTATTTTCATTATTTTTAATTTTTATAACATTAATGTTAAATCAAACATAAATATTACGAAGGAAATTTTTCAAAATAAAAGTATCACATTCTTGGTTTATATCCAACCATCGCTTGTATATACAATTAAGACTTGGTTATTTTATTCTACCATCTGCTAATTAGTTTCCGATTGTATAATATAAAAATTCTTCCAACTCCTTGAAATACTGTGGCATTTTTTGTGATAAATTAATTCAATTTATATCCAAATTTATTGGATTTTCTTCTACCTATACCTTTAGATATAAAGATATAAATTTTTAATCAAATAGGTAAAATAAATATTCAACATTACCGAACTTCATCGTTGACTATGGTAGGGTCTTGATTTGACATAACACATATTTGACTTCAAAATGATTCAATCCGATAATAAAAACATAAACAACCCTCAATTAAACAAAAAAATTTATAATTCAACTAAACCTCTTATAAAAATTCAATTAGTCATACATTTAATGATTTTGGGGGCCATAATATCTATAAAAATAGGAATATAGGAATTTGGGGTCCTTATCAAAGAGAAGGGGGATTCAAGGTCACAACAGTTGTCGTCAGGGGGTGTGGGATAATGATGGTCATCGATAAGTAGGATCAGGGTCATAAAATGTACCATGAAGTGGGGTTGGGGTCACGATTGTTGTTAACAGTGTGATTGAGGTCTTGGTAGTAGACTACAGGGAGGTTAACGGTCGTGAAGGTAATCGATAGGGGTTATAGATCATGTGGTCATTGAAAAAGAGTTTCTAGGTCATATTAGTAGTTTACAAGGGGGTTGGGGTGATGGTGGTTGCTGGTAGGGGGTCTGGGACAAAACGGTCACCAATGGGAGTGGGGGGTGGGGATCGGGGGTTGGGGTCACTATCAAGGGGAGAAAGATGTAAGTTAACAGATTTTCATAAGGGGTATTTTTGTTTATATTCCATTTTATTCCCCTTATTATGGTCAAAATAAGTGTTTCCCAATTTCATGAGAAGGATCAGGGGTATATTAAGGGTTTCAGACAGGAAAGGGGATAAAAAAGGATTTTCTGGGCATGTTGCATAGTTTACATGCAGTTAGTGCAAACCATGTGAGAATATTAGGTAACCATGTGATGGGGGAGATTTCATACAGTATCATCTACACGGTTTGCACATGGTTTGAAAAATGTGCGCAAAATATGCAGCCTAGATACATTCAGAAAATTACAAAAAAGTCATCCAATGATTTTAAACCCCAACTTGGGACTCTCCTGCATTCCAACCCCTATTACCCTAGTGATGATATTGGAAGAACCATGCTTCCCAATGGTGGTTCACCTTCAATTCATGGCCATTTCATGTGTATTTTGTTTTGGATCGAAGCCCTGTGTATGTATAAATCCTCTCTTTCTTCTCCCTTTTAGATTAGGGATTTTAGTTTCTTCCATCTCCTTCTGAAGACCCAAACCCCTACTTTTCTATGGAAACCTAGTTTGGTGATTCGAGGGGATTTTGAGTCCAAATCCATGGCCATGATTAAGAGTGTTCTCATTGTTGGATTCAAGGTAGGTGGTCTACAATTTATATTACATAGTTTTGTAACAGATTTTGTCATGAGTGTTGATATTTTTCATTTCAATTATTTTATATTGGTTACCTTGATATTATTTGGAAAATTGTGTGTCTATGTGATTAATTTAACCCCTAATGGATTCTATAGGATTCAAAAAGGATGACTTGACCATTTTAGGTCCACCCATGGGGTGCTCCAACACTCACAAAACTAGAAAATGGTACGGGTAAATGAAGGGTCAATGAGTGATAATGTGACTCCCATGTAGAATATGTCCAAATGGTTTAATAATTGTAAATGGAATGTGGTTTTTTAAGCCTAGGTTTTTAGGTAATTTTATATAGGATTGTTTGGAATTAATTAAAAGTGGGTTATTTGGGTTAAATGTGATTGTGTCGAATAGTATATAAATTATGTCAAAATACACAAGAGGACTAGTACATATGGCATGTTGAACATGTAAAATTCGAAATTTCTTGTGAAATGTGACATGTAAATTGTTGAATAAGGGAATTAATTAATGTGGAAAGAGTAAATACTAGGGGAATTATATTTCATTCCAAATGGGTTTAATGTGATAAAGTGATTGGGCAATGTATTGTAAGAATTACCTGAAATGCATAAGGGGTAAATGCTTATGAAATGGTAAATGGTCTAAATGGGTTAATATATGGTAGTTGATGAATACTGGATAACGCATAGGGGTTGATTAATTCACTTAAGGGGTTAATGCATGAGAAAGAGAATCCTAATAAATGGATATGAATTGTAAATGGTAAATGTATTAATGGTTTATGTTATATAATTAATTATAATGTGGTTTTTTATGTATTGTGAACTCCAATGGAATTTTATATGCTTGGTTGTGTTGTATTATGGTTGTTGTGATTGGATAAATAAGAAATTATACATAGATTGGTAGAGTGGGGTATTGACATGAGGTTCTACACCCATGGGTCGAGTTTGACTAAAGATCTAGACTCTACCCTATAAATACACGGGTTAGGACAGGGTATGGAGGCTCTATTCTCCTAATGGTTTCATTCCACATAGACCTAGGCTTTATATGAGTATAATGTGATGATTTGATGTGTTTATTCCTAGTGAGATAGGTAATTGACTTTTCCATTATGCATGGTGATTCATTTCCTTAAACCCTTATCTAGATGATATGCATATGAAACTCATCTATAATGTACTAAGAGTGGAATAAGTAACAAAGATGTTGTATGTAATTAAATTGGGAAAAATGCTAAGTATGAACTAAATATAACCTTGTTAACTAATGACACCTGAACTTTCCCTTGTTTACATAACATTTATTTTTTTACTTTAATGCCTTATCTATGATACTAGTTAATTTTGTAGATGCCATTAGTTGTGGCCTACTAAGTTTTTTACTCACACTACTTGGGCCGTAGTTGGGTACCCAAGCATATTTCATTATTTCAGTTCAAGAAAATGGAAAATACCCTACTCTAGGATGTTGAGTTGGGTTCGGGATGTACCTAGACAAGGATCTGGGCTTAGAGTTGGTACCCATTTGTGTATTTGGTTTTTTTTTCTTATTTTGGTTTTTTTCACATTTCACTACTAGTTTTTCATGATAATGTTAATGTTAAATTATGGGTTGTTCCTAGTTGGGACATATTTGGCTAGTTTGTTTATTAGTTGTTTCTTATTTTTGCCTTTATTTATATTGTGTTCTAATGTGGCTTACTTTGGTAAAGAGGGTATAGTCTCCCCATATGACTCTTTAGACCCTCGCCACTAGTTGGAAACCTCTAGTATATGGGGAGGCACTCTTGAGGTCATGTGACAACTCAAATTGGGGCATCAATTTAGTGTCTCCAAGGCCGAGGATGTTAAAAGGTGGTATCAGAGGATTTATTTTCCTTGTCTTACTATTTGGGGATGGTGGATATGAAATTAGGATAGCATTGGGCCTTGGTAAGGAGCTCATTCTTGGGATTATCTAACCCATGTATGAGGGAAAACCCAAGTTACACTGGGTGGGAGTTGTTGTTCTTATTGTGTGTTATTATAGTTGAATGATATTTCACCATTGGTTGATGAAATTTTTTTGTGATTTTATTAATCTATAATATTATCCTTATTACCATAATGGCATGAGGTTGTGCATTAATGCATCATTTTAAGAACCTAATGATTCAGTTTTCAGGCATCATTATAGGCACACATGGTATGGGTGTGCAGGGAATATAGAGTAGAATGAATTTTACTTCCTTGACAAATATGTAGAAAATAATTCCTAATAATGGTAATGAAAGTTTTTGAATGAAAATAATTAAAATTAATAATTAATTAATATCATATATAAAGAAATGTTGTGACGGGGTTAAAATTTTTTGTTTTTGATAAATGTTAAAGGTTGATTTGGTATCAAAGAAAGAATGATTTCATAATTGTATTAAAATGGTTAATTAATGTTTCCTAGTGAAGGATGTAAATGATTTAAAATGATTATTGTAACATGTTGTGAAATTCGAAATGTTCCTAAGCTGAAATGATCGTGTTGTAAAAGAAGAAGTGATTTCAAGAAATAGTGATAAAAGACTTGTGATTTAGTCAATTATTACCCCATTTTGATCATGACCCATGGTAAGTATGGTGGAGCATAATATTCTAAGTGTGATGATGACTATTGGGGTAGAGTATGAAAAATGGTTTGTTTAAGTTTGATTATGTGAGATCTTTTCCATCTATGGTTTAATCATGTCGTTTATTCTTCGAAGCATTGGGTGTACAAGAAGATTAAAATGAGAATTATTGAGTTCAAAAGTGGATCCTCCTTATGTTGTTATCTTGACCCTTGTATGTGTGTTTTTGGGCAGTGAGAGTTCCCAAGTTTGATACCCTGGATTTATATTGTGAGGCCTTGATGGTTATGATATGGCGTAGGTGATGTGTTTAAGGAACCCTTGTCAGGGTTTTGGCCTTTATGGTCATGATGTGTTTTTTGGTAATGAGATTGTGGAAACTCTTGTGGTTTGTGACCATATGGAGTGCATGTTGGACCTTAATGATAGTGCTTAGGTCTTGGTGACCTTGAGAGAAGAGATCTTACGAGTTATGTTTTGAACCCCAGATAGGATGTTTGACTCGTAGTGATGGTGAATATGTACACCTTTTTTTATTAAACCTAGAGTAGTTGGTTGATTGGTACACTAGGCATAGTGTGCATCAGAATGGGAGTGAGAGTGTCATTCATGATCATTTCTTTGTTCATGTCGTGATAATTATGGCTTGCAGAGATGACCAATGGATTTTCCTTGTGGTGACACTAGTCTAGGAAATTGGTATCATTCATCCTTCTAGGTTACCTAAGAGAGAGTTTGGATGGGGTTTCTCGTGATTTTGGGTGTGTGTCGCACATGTAGATGTATATGACTTTGATAGTGGAACTTAGAGTGTTTCATGGTGTGTGTTTTTTCAAGAGGTCTAATTGGGAAGGATGATGACTAATGGTTCCACTAGTGTTTTGGTTATGCATTGATGATTTCCTAAAATCTCAGTTGGCCTCATGGGAGGATAGCCCAGTGATGTAGGTATCTGGGAATATGAGCATGAGAGATGCTTCTGAGTTGGTGTGAGTGCATACCGAGTACCACTATGATTTTATAATGGTATAGTGGTTCCCAAGTTCATTCATAAGGATCCTTAGCTCTTGTGATAGTAGGTAAGGATTATTTCAATGGGTTGTATTGTATGGATGCATAACTCTCCTATTTGGATCATGATTAATGGAGGAATCAATGTTATGTTTGAGAAGAAGTGAAAAGTTAGACTGATGTGCGGTTATATTCTTTTTCTTGATGGTGAATCTTGAGATAAGGGTGTTCATGTGTCTAAATTAGATGGTATGAATGGTTTGGTTGTTGGTTAAAATTCAGAGGCTTCCTCAGGGTTAATGTGGCTGACTTTCCATGATACATGGTTCGGTATGTAAGTGGGTGATGTGCTATACTCGGGTAAAGGTTGAATTGTGAGAGATCGTTAGTTTGATTGTTGTGTTAGACCATCATTCTTCAGTTTTTAGCTATCAGGGATGCATTGGAAGAACACGACCTGTGTGGTGGATGTAGTTCCACATGAGAATTTGATTCACTGCTACATGGTGATTTGGTCATGGAGTGGTGGGGAGATTTGGTTGGTAATCATGCATGAGTAGTGGTGGTTGGGTGTCGGTGAGATAAATTCTAAAGGGTATCCTAATATCCATGGAATGTCATGGTGTCTCATAGTTCGACATCAAAAATGTATAATTTTCTGGTGTTGTTCTTCAATAGATTCTTAATGTACCTCAACTAGTGATGAACCTATCTAATATCTTCATATAGTCCTAGGTACATTTTGAAGCTCTATATTTATGCCAAGATACTTGAAGGAGTTTGGTTGGATGGGGGACATCATGGAGTTCATGCTCATGGAAATGGAATATGTGGAGCTTGATGATGGGTATTAAACCCTCGATGGCTTTGGGTGAGCTCCTCGGGATGGACCAAATGCTGATAAAAACCATGGGTTCTGTTTATGGATTCCAGCGACGGGAATTGTGTGATTTTGTATTTCTTGTTTTGGGAAAAAGCTAGATATCCATGTCTATGTATTGGGGTTTGCATTATGATCGGGTGTCAGACACTATGGTTAGAATCCCACATAGAGAGCAATGGTAGTGACACTCTTAAGGTCAAGAGTGACACATTAATCCTAGATGCTGAGAGGACAACCTTAGCTGATGTAGTGGCACTGGGATTCTAATGATGGACCTCTAAGATGCATGTTGGGTGCCTCAGAGAGGCCATGTAGGCCTTGAACATAGTGACTGATGAGCCAGATGTTGGCTGTGAGATCAGGGTGGTTCCAAGTGAATCTTGTGTTGTCTATACTGATTTCATAGGAGGGTGTGGTTGAATATGAAAACAATTTGTGTCAAGAAAGGATGGATTCTATAACTCCAATGAACATTGGGGTTAAACTCGAGTACTTTTTCCGTGGTCTGTTTTAGAAAATCATGAAGATGAGGTAACCATGGCTATGTGATGTGGTGTCATACCGAGGGTGAAGCCTGATGACATTCTGAATGGAAGTAATTCATTGATGATGGAATTATACCAAAATTCAAGGGACAGCCTCAGTGGGCCTAGCGGATGCTAATGATAGGATCCACTTCAGTATGCACCTTGGGACGGTAAGAAAATGGTTGCATACAATCAATGGATGTTGGTTATTCTGGGACAAGCCAGACGGGGGCAGTCCGACCTGACATGGTAAACTTAAATGGGTGTGGTGAGAGTGACCCACCTCCAGGATAATGTTGTAGTGGCAAGTGCCTTTTGAATGTAGTTTTACCTGAGTGAGACCAATTTGAAATTATCCCCTGAATGAATAGTATAGTAATGTCTTCCCAAATGGATTCAATGGTGTGGTTGGATTCCAATACAAGGTAATTTACTATGGATTTTTAGGCATGGTGATTTGGGAAACATCGGGTGATGTGAAATTTGATTTGAGATTTACGTGATATTTCCTTGATAATGGTGAATCGATGTATGTTAGGAAGTTTCGTTGAAAGGACCACAGTTTCTCATTTAGGGGATATTGAGTTTGTTCACCATAAGAGTTTGCGAAAAATGGATGAAAATGACGCCATGTGATTTTGGTCATAAGTTTCAAGGAGGATCAAACTGAGGATGTGTCGATTGGTTTCCCCATAAGAGTGTGATTCTATGTGTAAAGTTCCACCTGCTTTGAATCAATCATTGTTGCCTAATATTTCACTAAGAGGTTCTAGTGGTTAAGTATAGTTGAGTATTATTATCCTTTAGGAGTATCTGGTTTATGATGTAGGTTATCGATATAAATACTCATAGGGAATGTTCGTACCTTGATTCATGTTCTTTGGGAATTGGGATGTTTAATGGGAAACATGGAAAGTGGGAATTGATAGGTAGGTCTAATGGTGTGATCTCTTGTTCGGGATGCTTAGTGGTTCTTGGTAGAGAGTCCCAAGGATGAGGTATTATAATGTGGAGAGGTTGTAAGGTCCTTGATATTTTAAGGTTTATTTTTTTATATTTTAGGTTAATCCCCTTCTTATGGTTGAAATAAGGTTTTCCCAAGTTCAGCAGAAGGATAGGGTGTGTTTTGGGGGTAGGGAACATGAAAGAGGAAGAAAATGAGTTCATGGGGATGTTTCATGGTTTGAAAATTCTTAGTGAAAACCATTTGAGAATCCAAGGGAACTGTGTGAGGGGGTGATTTCGGATAGTAGCATTCGCACAGTTTGTGCACAGTTTGTAAAACTGTGCATGTAAACTGTGCGGGCGAAAAACATTGAGAAAAATTAAAAAAATTCCATCCCTATATTTTAAACCCCAATATAGGATTCTCCTCCATTACACCCCTTATAACCCTAGATATGATCATGTACAAAACAAGCTTCACATGGGTGGTTCTCCTTCAATTCTTTACAGTTTTCAGTGTTTTTGGTAGTAGATTGAATTCTCGGGTAAGTCTAATGCTCCTCTTGCTTCTCTTTTTCAGATTAGGGTTTATAGTTTCTTCCATCTCCTTCCAATTACCTAAAACCCTATTTTTCTAGTGAAACCTAGGTTGGGGTTCAAGGGGTGTCTGAATCTGGATCTAATTTAATGATTAAGATTGATCTCATCATCATATTCGAGGTAGGTGGTCTACAAGTTATATCCCATAGTTTTGTTATAGATTTTTTATGGTGTGTTGAGATTTTTCTTTTCTCTTGTAGTGTATTGGTTACTATTTCCGACGCTTTCTCCGGGGTGCGCGCACATCCATCTGTGGAGGACGTGCGGCTGTTTCCCTGTATTCCCGCTTTCCAAAGGCGGGCAGCATTCGTTCCTTGTTCAGGTACGTCTTCTCCTTGATCGAAACGAGATGATGGGATGTCGGTTCTTCCTTCCGTGGATTCCTCCTCGGAGATTGTCACCTATTCCGGGTCTCCCTCATAGATTTAATACATAGTTCGTGAAACTCTTCCCAGTGTCATGTTTCCATGGATGCTAGTTAATTACACTGCTTCTGTCGGGACATTCCAAAGGGTCCGGTCAGGGCAGCAACCTTCAGTCGGGGGAGTAGTCACGTTGAGGCAACAGTAGCGTGTCTGGATGCTGGGGAATCTGTCGTGTTTGTCTATTATCCCTGATTACAGGGCTTCTCGAGGGCGTGGAAGCCCGAGGCATCCCACATCGAGCGCGGGGAATTATGTCATAGACACATATTTGAGGTTTTCCTCAGCTTCCCTCATTTAACACAAGGCACGCCACGAGTTTAACGTCCAGCGGAGATGGGTCAGCCCATGGGTTGTTGTGAAGAGGGTCATACCGACACAGTCTCACCGAGATACTACGGTCCGGGAGAGAGTTGGGATGGGTGCAAGGTGGATAAATGGATTGGAGAGGAATGAAATGGGACCATCGCAAGGACGACGGCGGAGGTGGACCTTGGTCCGATGAATGCCAGCAGCGAACCAACATTAGGGTGGACCTTGGTCCGACAGGAATTGGCAGTGTACAAACGTGAAAGAAGACCCGTGGATCCGCTAATGGTGGGCTTGAACCTTGGGAAGGTTTCCTACGTATCCCCGTGGCAGGGAATCAAAGTCCTCGTAGTTCAGATCTGAAATGACAGTTTAACGTCGTGCTGGACGTAGATAGAACTTGACGTGAATTGGATGATGGATGGGCTTGAACCTCGTGGAGGCTTCCTACGTACCATGCTTTGACATGGATCAAAGTCTTCTTAGTTCAAAGGTGTGGGTCACAATGGCTTACCATTGGACCGGAATGCAGTTTAATGTCGTGCTGGACGGGAGCGTGCAGTTTAACAACATGTTGGACATGGGTGTGACCCGACGTGAAAGCAGACTCGTGAGTCCACTAGTGGTGGGCTTGAACCTCGTGGAGGCTTCCTACGTACCATGCCTTGACATGGATCAAAGACCTCGTAGTTCATATGGGGTTTTGTCGGTGAACCGACGTGAAGGCGGACCTTGGTCCAATGAGTGGTGGGCTTGAACCTCTTGGAAGGCTTCCTACGTACCATGCCTTGACATGGATCAAAGACCTCATAGTTCATATGGGATTAGTCGCAACGGCTTTCCATTAGACCAGAATGCAGTTTAATGTCGTGCTGGATGAGGATGGAACCCGACATGAATAAGCGATGGGTGGGCTTGAACCACGTGGAGGCTTCCTACGTACCATGCCTTGACATGGATCAAAGTCCTCGTAGTTCGGATGGGATTCGTCGGTGAACCGACGTGAAAGTAGACCCGGGGGTCCACTATTGGTGGGCTTGAACCTCATGAAGGCTTCCTACGTACCATGCCTTGACATGGATCAAAGTCCCCGTAGTTCATATGGAATGGGTTCGTCGGTGAACTGACATGAAAGTAGACCCGGGGGTCCACTATTGGTGGGCTTGAACCTCATGAAGGCTTCCTACGTACCATGCCTTGACATGTATCAAAGTCCTCGTAGTTCATATGGAATTTTGTCGGTGAACCGACGTGAAGGTAGACCCAGGGGTCCACTATTGGTGGGATTGAACCTCATGAAGGCTTCCCACGTACCATGCCTTGACATAGATCAAAGTCCTCGCAGTTCACTGAGATGGGTGTCAGGGTCGGTGCTCACTCTAAGCCCACGTGAGTCATGCTCAGTGTGAGAAACAAGAGGTTGCAAGGACCTGATGATCACGTCGCGAAGGATGCGTCCGTGAGAAGCGAAGAGGGGCTTATGCATTAGGCGGCCCATGGTGTTGGGACTTACTCCAGGATGGAGGCCCATGGTGCGACAAAGCGCAAGAAAGATGGACCTTGGTCCAATGATGGGAGGTACCTCGTCCCATATCACTCCCTCCACTGACCTTGGTTGTGGGGAAGTACAGAGATGCAGAGGTGCAGCCATCCGTTGGGGAACTAGGGTCGCCCTTCTCCTACGAACATACGCCACTCTGAAAAGGAGGATATCACCCCTTGTGGATGGGTGATTCCATTCCCGTGGAGACGAGTAGTGTAACGAATGTTCGAGCTGGGGGAACCCTTTGTGAGGGAGACAAGGTCGGATCACAGTTTAACGTCATGTGTTGAGGACGCAGTGCTTGGTAGTTTAACGTCCTGCAGCTCGGACGATGTGGGTTCACTCCACACCCTTAGGAATTACATAACCGGTACCCTCTAGTCCTTGGGGAAGGGAAGGTACCAGTAAGGTCATGGTCAAGGGGGGTTGTGGAACGAACCATCGAGGGGTCCACGTTAGCGTGGCTATGCGAAGAAGCAATAGCCGTTAGCATGCCTATGTGAGGAAGCATTAGGCGAAGCAACGCTACGAGTGGTATTGTCCATGGGACTTTGAAATCACATCGTGCAAACCTGGAGGGTCGCATGGGAAGAGGAATCGCTAAGCAAAGGAATGGGCTTCGCGAAGTGGAGTGCCTTGGCCTTAGCATGGGGCGCAGGTGGGAATGGAAGGTGCTTCGTGAAGTGGAACAGTGTTCGCGGAGCACTGCCTCGCGAAGAAGGGGTGTCTCGCGATGCAGGGTCCTGCAAAGCAGTGTGCTTCGCGATGTGGAGCGATCCTGCCTTAGCATGGGCCACGGGTGTGAATGGGAGGTGCTTCGCGAAGTGGAACAGAGTACTGCCTCACGAAGGAGGGGTGCCTCGCGAAGGAGGGTCCTGCAAAGCAGTGTGCTTCGCGATGTGAAGCGATCCTGCCTTAGCATAGGGATCACTCGTATGGGTTGGGTGTTTCGCGAAGCACAAGTGCTCCACGGCTGCCCGAGTTCCCTTGGGAATCCCCTTCCTTCGCGAATTCCCTTGGGCTTCGCGAAGGGAAACCCTCTCGGAAGAGGGGCTCAAAACGAGTCAAAGCAGAGGCGTCTCGCGAAGTAGAAGTACCTCGCGGAGCTCATGATTCCCGGGGCAAAGCGTGCTTCGAGATTCAGGAGAGGAGAATCTGAAAGGTCGGGTTGTCCGTCCTTGGGACTTAGGGGTAGTCCGGTATTTATAAGGAAGGGGCGCCGCGAAGCAGCAACTGCATGCCGCCTCAAGGGCTTCGCGGCGGCTCGCGAACGTCAAATGCGTTCGCGGAGCATCGCCGCCTCGAGAGCATCGCGGAGGCTCACGAACGTCAAATGCGTTCGCGGAGCATCACCGCCTCTGGAGCTTCGCGGCGGCTCGCGAACGTCAAATGCGTTCGTGGAGCATCACCGCCTCTGGAGCTTCGCGGCGGCTCACGAACGTCAAATGCGTTCGCGAAGCATCACCGCCTCTGGAGCTTCGCGGGGCCCCGATGGTCAGGGCGCTTCGCGGTGGGGCTTCGCGAGGCAGTGCGCCAACCTTCTTTGTTGCTTTTCTTTCGGGCCATATTTTGGTGAAAACAAATGCCCCCCCTCAGACTTGGAGCCGCAGAGGGCGAAGGGTCGAAGTCTGAGGGAAAATCGCCAAAATTTCTCAGTGGTTCGCGATGCAGCTCCGCAAAGGGGGCCCGCGATGCTGACTGGGGTCACAGATCCGGGCGCGCCGCGATGCTCCACGAGGGGGTGGCGCGCCGCGATGCTCCGGGGTCGCTGCCTATAAGTAGGGGGGTCGACCGCTTTTTTCTTCACGTGAATCCTTGTCTTTGGTGCTCTCGACTTCGCGAAGCTCCACGTACTCCCCGAGGGATCTCCGCGAATCGAGCTTCGCGGCGAACCGCGGGTCTCTGGCTCCGTGTCCGCGCTAGGCAAACTTCTTGTCGGCCTTGGCCAGACTTCGCGGTTTGGTCTCGCGGTCGAGCTTCGCGATTCAACTTCGCGGTCGAGCTTCGCGATTCAGGGAAAAAAACTTTTTTGAGGGTCGGCATCAAAATGGCCCATCAAGAGGCTGTGCTGGAAGTCCTTGCAGATGCTGCTCGTCGGGATGAGATTGCCAACCGTCCAGGCTTGGGGGAGATGGTTTGAAGCCACTCGGACCACACTTCTTTGACAGATCTGCTGTCGGAAGGTCAGAAGGATTATCCGCAGTGCAAGAAACTGCCGTTGTACGGCTTCGGGCTGAGGGATGACGTCTTCATCCCTGAGGCGAGTAGGGACAAACCAGCTTGCTGGTTCAGGAGCATACCATGCCAGCACCAATGGTTCAGGGCGGCCGATGGTCATGTGCGGGAGGAATTCACACCCATCACCGCTGACTGTCTCTACAACCATGTGAATGATATCGACGGGAGGCCACTGTAACCGGAGATGTCCCCTCCTCTCTACCGCACCATGCTGATGGCGGCTTTGCAGGATCCAAGGAAAGGATGGTCTGATGAGTGTGACCTGCGCCGGGGCGGCAATTTTACCGACGACTGGGCCTGGACCTACCGGGTAGGTGCCTCATGCGAGGAGTTCGGGGACGATCTGAGGAGGGTGGGATTGTATGAGGTGGCGTGGGCCTCCCAATTCCACATTTACCAACCAAAGCAGCTGATGCCGGAACTAGTGAGTAGATGGTCGTCCAGGACCAACACTTTTCACCTTCATCACGGGGAGGTGGGCATCAGCCTGTGGGATGTCCACCAGATTTCCGGGGTCCTGATCTTGGGGGCCATGTATGACGAATTCCTCCCAGTCATCAGTGCGTGGGAGGATCCGGAGCAAATGTCGCGACTGGCGTCAGCGCTGATGGTGCTCGTCCCTGGAGAGGACAAGGAGGCAGTTAGGGATGTCCACTTCGGGAGATGGTTCAAATGATTCCTGAATTTCCCAGAAGATCGAGAGTTCCCGCCGAGGCCTCGAACTTGTCTGAGGGTGGACCAACGGGGCAAGGGGCACTCGTATTGGCGGGTCTTGGAGGACAGCCAATGGAAGACTCGAGGTTTCAGTGTCAGCACTTAACAACAGCTGATAGTCAGGCTGGCGGCGTTCATCGCGGCTCTCATCTGTGGGTGGATCCTACCAGTGAGGGATACAAGCATGGGGGTGCGGCCCAGCTCGTTCATCATGGTGTCGATGTTGGTCAGGGGGCAGCGGATCAACCTGGGGATTCCGATGCTCACCAAACTGTACAGAATGTTGCGGCACATTAGTGAGGGCAAGAAGCCGCCAAGGATATGCGGGCCCTTCCACCTCCTGTATGGGTGGATCGTAGCACACATCAGGGGGATTTACGAGTATCCAAACCCCATCTCGCCACTAGGATCGAACTTTCTCCCCTCCATCCTGAACGCAGTTGGGAGCTTCCCGTTCAAACTGGCTATCCCGCTGGTACTGAATCGGGTGTGGAGGGCGGATGGGTTTAATTTCCACCCCTTCCCGTTGCCGACGGGAATACTTACTGATGACGGGCGAGGAATAGAAGAACATCGGGCTTACCTTCTGGCCTTCCGAGGTGGAGATTTGGTGGCTCGGATAGATCGTGATCCAATCTGCGAACCGTTCACCCCGCATCGTTTTGCGAGGCAGTTCCGGTGCCTCCAGCGGCTGACCCCGCAGGTCTACTGGGAGGTGTGCCACGAGGTGCACCTGTGTGTGATGAGGCAGTTGTGGTTCATGTTCACACGGGAATATGGGAAGATTCGGATTATCTTGCCTCCATCCACCGCCGCTTTCGGATTGGTGAGGGAGTACGCCATCAGTTGGGAGGCTGCCTACCCAGGGGAGATGCTGAAGCAATCAACTATCCGGGTCGGTGACGGTGGGTCTCCTCTATATCAAGGTCAGGGTCGGAGGGCAGCTAGGGCCGCTCGCGGTAGCGAGGCTGTGATGACGGCGAGACCCGCACCGGCCGAGGGTATGGCAGCAACGGTGGATCCGGTGGTTCCGGAAAAGCAGGACCATTCGGAGGGGCGGCCACCGAGGGGATTTCGTCGGATATCCACTCAGGCTCTAGGGAAGCGGCTGCGTCACATCGACATGGCAGAAGATGTTGTCTTCCCAGAAGCGTGGGACATTTGGGATGTCAACCGGAAATTCCTCAGCCCACTTGAGATGTGGGCCCACCTGAATTGCCTCGGGATGGAATTGTCGGGCATAGGCCCAGTTCGGGTTGGATTCATGGTGTCTCAGTAGAGGAAGAGCAATACCTGGATGAGCTAGAGGATTACATCCACTCCAGTGGTGTTCCTCACCCAATGACGGATCGGGTGAGGGTACTGTTGAATCAGACGGTCCCCCCGCAGTTATCGGATGCCGATCTGAGGGAGCGCTTCCCCTTGCCGGAGGAATCAGAGGACTCTTCTCGGGGGGATGAGGCTACAGGAGGGAGCCCGTTGGAGGAGGGCAAGGTCGGAGACCGAGGCTCAGAATCCGATGACTTCGCGGAGGTTCTCGAGGTAGCATTCCTAACATCTCTCCTTACGATCTGTTCTTGGGCCACTATGGACTTCTCACCGATGTTTAGTCCATGTAGGAGGAACTTGTTCGCAGGCCTCGTTCTTGCCCCTTGGCGGGTGATGATGCGGGATCTTCAGAACTCGCGCCTATGGCTGTGTCCAGCTCCACGTCTGGTGGGACCAGGGCGCCTGAGGTGGCTCCTTCGGAATTTTCAGACCTTCCAACAGTATACGGAGGGCCTCGTCCTGGAGTCCCGTTAGCACCAGATGAAGAGCAGGGACAGGAGGTCGATCTCCCTAAGTCTCCTCTACCGGTCTCCCTGTTATCAAATGTAGACCATGCCAACTAACTTTTGTGTCTCTCCCTATCGTACAGTTCTTCGACTGGCATGGGCTGCTGCAGCAAGACTTGTTGGGATGTCTGGTGGCATCCCTCCTAGGGGCATTCCGGTGATGGTGACAATAGTTCCCCCATCTCCCCAAGATGTGACGCACACCATCACAGGCGGGGCCACCAGCAGGGTCGTGGCCGAGGTCATTGAGGTGGATTCCGATGAAGAGGATCGGACGGCGGGCCCTACTCCTGCTGCGCCTGCTCCAGCACTAGGTGTCGTGCCAGATTCAACGCCGGATGCAGATCCTGCCGAGGAGTTCCTGCAGGCATATCTTGCGTACGAGCCTGCCAACTACGCGGACTGGGACGAAACGGCCTCCGACGAGGAAGACATCAGTATAGTCCATCGCCGGTCGTGGAAGATGATCACGCGTTTTATCAGGGACACTCCCCAAGCGCGATGGCTGGCCGAAATGGATAGGCTCCGCTCGCGGTTGCGCGAACTGTGTGTCAGGGGAGTGGATGCCCAACGCCCTCACGCGCTCATCAGAGACCTTATGGCTGAGAAGATCCGGGAGCATGATCGTGGGATGAGCGTGGGATGGCAGCGGAGGAAGGCGACAAGCATTAAGAAGCTCCAAGAGGCTGAAGGCGAGGTCCAACATATGCAGATCCGGGCCAACGAGCTTTCAGCCACTCTTGATACGCAGTCTGAGCTTGTCTCACGGTTGAAGGCCCAGCTGGCAGAGGCTGAGGAGCATATGGGGTAGACCTCTGGAAGGATGGCTGTCGTCCAGGCCGAGGTAGAAAGGGCCAGGGCCAGAGTTGACGAATTACGCCCCACCGCTGCTGAAGAGGAGCGGGAGTTAAATCATCGGCAACAAGCTTTGGACGCTGCAAGTCAGCGGGTGGCGGAGCTGCAACGCTCTTTTGACGGGGTCAACCGGTCTATGGGCGAAGTCAACCCCCGGGTATTGTAACAAACCCAAAAGAAACTTTTATTAGTACTTTCTTGCTTCAACTCTTTCTTTCTCCTTTGTTTTGAGTGCCGTGGCACACACGATTTCCATTGTTTGAATTGCCTTGTTGCATCCCTACAATGTTTGCGGGAAGTTCGGCGACAATCCTTCAAGCCCACATGGGTCGAGCCCAATGTGAGATGCAGGAGGTAGTTGGCTTGATCGGAGAAGGAACTTCCAAGATAGCCAAATTACCGTTTCTTCAGCGTGCTCTTATGCACGAACGGGGCAACGCCAGGGGCGCTGAAATCGGTCCAAACAGATGAAAATGGGAAGTGGAATCATGATACCCAAATCCGGAACACTGTGGGGATGGCGTGACAATAAAGGACAACCGTTAACCGTGGCGGAAAAATGGTATCCTTAATTCATTAGCCTGAAATGGGGACAACAAATGAGGGTCGACCGTTGACCATGTTCAAAACATGGGACCATGTCACAAGTGTTGTCGATCAATCCTTCGGGACGTTGGCCCAGGACAGTAGGCAGACCATAGGTCAGACATCCATACTATTAGGGGGTCCTTCCAGGAATGACCCGTCTTTCGTAACGTTGGCCCAAGACGATAGGTGAGCCAATGCGGCATGAGACCAGGCCGTTAGGGGGTTCCTTCAGACATGAAAGAGGACGAGGGTCCAAATAAGGGGCACGCAAAGAGTGGAATATAGAGTGATGGTTTGTTCAAACAGAATCCAACACATAGGTAGTTACACCACCGTGGTGGGAGTATGCCATATGGGCGCATCGGTCTGATCATGGATCATTCCTTCTTTGGGACAGGGCCTCTCAGGCGAGGGGATCCGTCACTTCCCAATGAGATCTTGGGGCATCCTGAACTTCTTCAGGGTAGAATTGCAGTTTAGTGTCATGCGTTGAGGACACACAGACTCCTGTAACGCCATACGATAGGATGTGGAGTAAAAGGAAATATCCCAGGGAGTGTGTAGCGTGGTATATATGAAACCGAGGTGAATGAGGACTTGGAGTCCAAATCATACCACATACCCCTGGAGGAAACTCTTCAGGTCGAGGGACCAAGAGTGAGGATTAGGCTGGGCCCGAAGCAGAGTGGTCGGGCATTCCTACGTACCCCATGAGGATGGGAATCAAGCCATACGTTGTTCTGAAAGCACAGTTTAACATCATGAGGGACGATGAGAAGCCTGGCCGTGTTGGTATATATCCTGCCAAAACTACTAAGCCCACGTGAGTCGTGCTCGGTGTGGGAAACAAGCAGTAGTGGTGGGAGTTTCCCGACACATAGAGGAGCAGGTTAGGGAAAAGGGATGCTCGGTGTATACCGGACTAGTGACACTAACATGATCATTTAGCGCACCTAGATGCGTGAAGAGGAAGAGTCGAGTATGATGGAATTCCACTTGAACATAAGGAAGTGGAAATGTGTGAATCATAGCGCTCGCGATTCAGACCACGATGATGGCGGCGTGATGATGGAGGATTATTGCTGACCATGTTCGCAACACAGCATCCTGTCGCGTTAGCCTAAAATGGGGACAAACAAATGAGGGTTGACTGTTGACCATGTTCGAAACACGGGACCATGTCACAAATGTTGTCAGATATCCGTAGGGACGTTGGCCCTAAACGATTAGAGGGCCCTTAGGTCCAGCATTCATGGAGAGCCCTTAAGCCTAGTATCCATGTCGTTCGAGGGTCCTTTTGGATGTGGAAGAGGATGAGGATCCAAATAGCGAGCTCACGAAGCATGGTCATGAGATGAGGGGAAGGTCCCTATCAAAATCCCACACTTCGGGCTCTTTTTCGAAACACATCTGAATACAGCAACGAGACGTATTAGATAGGGGGAGCGGATTCCTTTCCCATGGGGAGATCTTAGTTTAGGGTCGTAGAACTCGGACCATGGATGGGTAAGGGGAGTAGGGGATACATGGCAAGGTGGTTACAAAACCTGGCGTGAATGAGGACCTAAGCCCTACTTACCATGCATTCTCTGGGGAAGTGCTCGAGTCGAAGGAATTAACATGAAGGCTAGGCCCGCAGGAAAGTCTCTGAGCACTCCTACGTATCTCATAAGGATGAGAATCAAGCCATACGTAGTTCTGGATGGACCTTAGACCATAAATGGGTAAAGGGATCAGGGGACGCATGGCATCAAAACCCGACGTGAATGAGGACATAGTCCTACTTACCATGCGTTCTCTGAGGAAATGCTCGAGTCGAGGGATCGAACACAAGGGTTAGGCTGGGCCCACGGGGAATCACTCGGGTGCTCCTACGTATCTCATAAGGATGAGAATCAAGCCATACGTAGTTCTGGAATGTGACATGGTAGGATACCAATGCCAGAGGAAAGGGGAGTGTGGGCGTGGCCCAAGCACTAAAAGAAGCGTAATTTGATGTATCTTGTTTGTTCTTTAAGGTGAATGGTTTTTTTGTAGTGACAGGCCTAGAATAGTAGGTTGTGATGTCACCACAAGGATCAAGTCGTGATGGGCATTGACGAATGGCATGGCACGTGACCAATACCCAACGTGATGTCCTCTACAACGACGTCACCACAATGCAGTGCCGTTTTTCGTCATGCGGCCAGGACGATAATGTCACAGTTTAGGGTCGTATGATAGGACCACGAACCATGGGAGCCCTAAAGGACGCCATATTGCAGCTTCATCTCCCTGACATGAAAAGGTGCACTGAGGGATAGCACCAAAAGTGTTGAGATTCTACCTGGACATGATGGGGTGGAAAATGATGTGAATCATGCAACCAACATTCGAGGACTGAAGAGGCTGGCATGACGACAGAAGATTACTACTGACCATGTTTGCAACACAGCATCCAGTCGCGTGAGCCTGAAATGGGGACAAACAAACGAGCATCGACCGCTGACCATATTCGAAACGCGGGATCTTATCAATTTGTTGTCCAAAACCCTCGGGGGCGTTAGACCGTAACGGTAGGAGAGCCCTTGGGCGTAGTATCCAGTACGTTATTGGGGGTCCCTCTGGGTGTGAAAGGTGATGGAATCCCAAATGGAGGGGAACACGAAGCTTGACAAGTGGAAGGAACTTGATCAAGTTGAATCTGACACTCTTGGTCCTAGACCAGAGTACTCTTAACACATGGGTGAACCACTGAAAGGGGTCGAGGGACTCGACTTGAGGGTAACCAAGAGATAGGGAATTCTCGGGAGAAGGGGGCATGGTGCCCAAAGCCTTGTATCATACCTACATATCCCCTTTCTGGGGAGGGATGGGCCAATTGGCCAAGGTGACCGGGAGATCAGGAGATCTCTAAGAGGTGGGGCTGGACCCGAAGCATAGACATTCAGGTGGTCCTACGTATCCCATGAGGATGGGAATCAAGCCGCACGTAGTTCTGAAGGGTTCCTTTTAATGTCATGCAGGACAAGGAATAGGAGGACTGAACCTCAGAATGGGGGTGTGCGTGGTGCAGCTATTGCAAACCCAGCGTGAATGAGGACGTAGTCCATCACTGCGCCACGCAGCCCCGTAATCAGGGTCCTGAAGGCAGGACTAGAGAGTTAAATTTTCTGAACTCAAGATGGGCCCGGATACAGGGGGTCCAAGCATTCCTACGTATCCTATTGAGATAGGAATCACGCTGAACGTAGTTCTAGATGAGAATCTTAGTTTATGGTCTTAGAGCTCGGACCGTGAATGGTGACAACTTCCCAATTCAGCACAGATGTCAACCCGATCCCTAAGCCCATGTGAGCTAAACTCGGTGTGGGAAACAAGGGGGGGTATCCTCATCGCAATACTTGGGGCGAGTCAAACAGGAATTGGTAGAGAGCCCCAAAGGACACCTTCGACACGACCTATTCACCCAACGCGCAGACGTGCACGGAGGAAATGTACCAAGTGTTCCGAGACTCTACTTGGACACGGTGAAGTGATGAAGGGTGTGAATTGTGCACCTGACATTTTGGGACTAATGAGTTGGCGTGGCGAGAGAGGAAAACTGTTAACCATGGTGGAAACACAGCGTCCATGTCGCGCTAGCCCGAGGTGGGAACAACAAACGAGCATCGACCGCTGACCATATTCCCAACGCGGAATTTTATCGATTTGTTGTCCAAAACCCCCGGGGGCGTTGGCCTGTAACGGTAGGAGAGCCCTTGGGCGTAGTGTCCAGGCCGTTATTGGGGGTCCCTCCAGGTGTGAAAGATGATGGAAGCCCTGATGCAGGGATACACAAAGCCTGGAAGGCGATGCGGACGTGTCCAAGTAAATCTTAGCATTCCAGGTAATAAAACAGAGTACTCTTAGGCACATTGGTGAACTGCCGAAAAAGGGATCGACGAAACAGCTCAGTAGGGAGAGGTATATGGCGTAGGCATTGCAAAACCGACGCGAACGAGGATGTAGTCCTACACCACACCACATAATCCCCCTCATGGAGGAAGGGTGGGCCAAGGGGCCAAGATGGGATGAAGATTCCCGAGGGATGGGGCTGGACCTGAAGCCTAGACATTCAGGTGGTCCTACATATCCCATGAGGATGGGAATCAAGCCACACGTAGTTCTTGAAATGCAGTTTAACGTCATACTGGACAAGGAGGGGAGTAATATACCCCTAAACAAGGTGTACAGTATGGTGAAGAAGCCGATGTAAATGAGGATATAGTCCTACATCACACCATACAATCCTATAAGAGAGGACCTGGGCTATGGCCCGGAAAGGCCAAGGGGCCTGGGGCTGAGCCTCGGTCAGGAAGGCCTGACAGGCTTGCAGTTTAACGTCTTTCAAAGAGGACGAGGGGCCAGGGGCCCAAGGAGGCCAAGGGGCCTGAGGCTGGGCCTCGTAAGGGGAGTCGTACAGCATGGTACATGATCCCGATGTGAATGAGGACATAGTCCCACACCACACCGTACACTCCGGGTGAGAGATTGGGGAGAAGGCCAAGGGGCCTAAGATCAGGCATCAATCATGAAGACCCGACGGGTCTGCAGTTTAACGTCTTACATGAGGACGAGGGTCGGGGACCCGAGGAGGCCAAGGGGCCTGAGGCTGGGCCTCGTAAGGGGAGTCGTACGGCATGGTACATGATCCCGACGTGAATGAGGACATAGTCCCACACCACACCGTACACTCCTACAAGAGATTGGGCGGAGGGGCCCAAGAAGGCCAAGGGGCCTAAGGCTGATCCTTGTAAGGGAGGGCGTACGACGTGGTACATGATCCCGACGTGAATGAGGACGTAGTCCTACACCACACCGTACACCCCTATGGGGAAACAGAGTCGTGGGCCTGATTGCTAGCACCACCGTGGGGGAAGTTTGTCACCTCGGGATGAGGCAGAATGAATCACTGCGCTCGACGGCTGGGACATCTCGGGGTGGACCCGAAGATCCAGGACACTGTTGACCATGTTCGAAACACAGCGTTCCTATGGTAACCTGACATGGGAGCAACAAATGAACGTCGACCGCTGACCAAATTCACAACGCGGGACTTGAATCGGCTTGTTGCTTGAAAACCCTCGGGGGCGTTAGCCCGTATCGGTAGGAGAGCCCTTGGGCGTAGTGTCTAGGCCGTTCTTGGGGGTCCCTCGGGGTGTGCAAAAATGATGGAATCCCAGTCAAGGAGTGGGTGAAGCAAAGTTGTATCCGTGAAAGAGGCAAACATCCCCAGGGGGGATGTGTAGCCGGGTCGAGGCTTGCTCGATGTGAGTTGGGGAAAAAGTGTGCACCCTGCCGTGTCTTGATCCAAAGGGAATATTTTGGCTTTTGGGCTGGGCCAACGGACGAAATGTCTGGGCGTTCCTACGTATCCCATTAGGATGGTAATCAAGCCGTAAGTAGTTCTTGAAGGCCATGCATTTTAGCGTCATGCGGTAAGGACGTGGGAGGATAGAAGAACGGGAGTGGGCACATGGTGCGACCCTTACAATCCTTATGCGAGCGGGGTTGTATTCCCCTTGCTACACAAGGAGCTTCCGAGGAAACTATTCCCAGGGGGGAATAGTGAAAGAGAAGAGCTTGGGGTTGGGCTCAAGACGAGGTGTCTGAGCGTTCCTACGTATCCTATAAAAATGGGAATCATGCCACATGTAGTTCTTGTAGTGCAGTTTAACGTCATACGGGACGAGGAGCACCTCACTTGGGGATATGTACGGTATGGAGAGCAATCCGAGGAGGCCAAGGGACCCAAGGAGGCCAAGGGGCCTGAGGCTGAGCCTCGGTCAGGAAGGCCTGACTGGCTTGTAGTTTATCGTCTTGCAGTGAGGACGGGGGAGATCTTAGTTTAAATTCATAGAGCTCGGACTATTTTGTAGTTTATCGTCTTGCAGGACGTGGACGCAGTTTAAGGTCGTGCGGGACCATTATGTGCAGTTTAAGGTCATGCAGGACCCTTTCACCCTAGGCAAAGTACCGCTTAAGGAATTTGGCATTGGTGGGAGGGGTTATACGCTCTCCATCCGTGGTCACCAAGGAGTATGCTCCATTGGGATAAACCTTGTTGATAATATAAGGCCCTTCCCACTTAGGTTCTAATTTGGGCGGCTTCCTACTGGGAATCATTGGCGCTCGAAGGGCCAGTACCAGGTCACCTTGTAGAAAAGAGTGGAGATGAACCTTCTTGTTGAAGGCTTTTTCTATCTTATCCTGATGCCTTTCCAGATTGTGCAGGGCACGAAGTCGGTTCTCGTCCAGTGCTTCTAATTCAGCTAGATGGATCTTGGCTACCTCATCTGATGTCTGGTGATCATAAACTGCAGTGCATAGCGACGGCAGCTGGATCTCAATGGGTAGGACGGCCTCAGCTCCATTTACCAGGGAATATTGGGTCACTTGGGTGGAGTTGTGAGTCGTCATCCGGTATGCCCATAGGGCATTGGGGAGCTTGTCCGGCCAACTTTTCTTGTTCTGGCCAACCATATTCTGCATAATGTTAGAGAGGGTTTTTTTGAACGCCTCAATCTGTCCATTTGCCTGTGCATAGTAGCGGGAAGTATGGTTCGACCGGATGTCGTACTTGGCGTACAATTTATTCAATTCAGCCGCTCGGAAGTTGGTGCCGTTATCGGTGAGGACGGCGTGAGGGACCCCAAATCGGTGGATAATTTTGGAGCTCACAAAGTCAACGATAGAACGGGCCTTGACCTCTTTGAGAGGAACTACCTTTGCCCACATGGAGAAGAAATCTGTAGCAGTCAAGATGAATCTACACTGGCGGGCTGTTGCCAGTGGATACGGTCCCACTACATCAAGTCTCCATACCGCAAATGGCCAAGAGTACTTGGTGGGGTGGAGGGGTTCTGGCAGCCGATGCAAGAAATTGGCTTGTACTTGGCACGCGTGGCATCTCTTGGCATACCCAATGCAATCGTGGATCATGGAGGGCCAGAAGTACCCTAACCTCTGGATTTGATGGGACAGCTTCGGCCCAGCTTGATGGGCACCACAGGAACCGGCGTGAACCTCTTGCATAACTTGAGATATCTCTACTCCTTGGATGCAACGGAGGAGGACACCATTGAAACTTAGCTTATAAAGAATCTGTTCAAGACTGGGGCAGTTCTGGAGGGTAAATTTAAGTGCGCGGCATCGGATTTGCTCGCGCTCGGCCCGGTCGTCCGGGAGGAAACCATTTTGGAGACACTCAACAAAAGGCGCCCTCCAGTCGGGAGTGGCTTCCACCACTGTCTCTGATGAGCCCGGGATCCCTGATATAGAGGGTCCCGCGGTGAGATGACTTACCCGCATGCCATCATCGTCCTCTTGGGTGATGGGGGCAATGACTCTCCGGTGTGCCACATGTATGATTAGATCATCTTGCTCGGGTTCTGCGAGCGACGCGGCCAAGCCAGCCAAGGCGTCTGCTTGACCGTTCTGCGACTGTGGGACATGGGTAACCTCTGGTCGAGAGGAGAACTGGGCCATTAGGCGGAGGGTGTACTCCAGCAACGGTACGAGCTCTGGCTTCTTTATGACATAGTCACCATTAACCTGTTTGATTACCAGCTCAGAATCTCCCTTCACATGTAGATGGGGGACATGGATCTCAAGGGCCAACTCGAGGCCGGTGATGAGAGCCTGGTACTCTTCCTCGTTGTTCGTACAAACTTCTGACAACAAGAACGAGTATGGCAGGACGGCTTGCGCCGGGGTAATGAAGAGAATACCCAAACCCACTCTGTTGAGCTTGGGGTCGTTGAGCCTTCTACCAGTGGGGATCCGGGAGGCACCGTCAAAATGCATTTGCCAACACGGGACAGCATGATCGACTGATAGGATCGTCTCATCGGGGAAATCTAGGTCCAGGGATTGATCCGCGGAGGTTGGATGGGCAGCTAAAAAGTCTGCCAATGCCTGTCCCTTAACGGCCTTCTGAGGCACGAACCTGATATCAAACTGCTGGAGAATCACCACCCACCGTGCTAGTCGGCCAGTCAGCATGGGGCAGTTCAGGATGTACTTCAGGGGATCTACCCGAGAGATCAATTGCACCTCGTCGTGCTGCAGGTAGTGCCGCAACTTCTGCATAGCGAAGACGAGCGCAAGGCAGCTCTTTTCGATAGGGGAGTATCTGACCTCCGTATCGAGAAGCATGCGACTGAGATATTAGAGATTGTTCTCAGTGCCCTCGTTATTCTTCTGGGCGAGCAGCGCGCCGAGGGATCTCTCCAGGGCGGTCACATAAAGGACCAGTGGCTTTCCGGAGATGGGTGGCATCAAGACCAGAGGTTGGAGCAGATACTGCTTGATTTCCTTGAAGGCGGTCCGACACTCCTCATCCCATTCATAGGTGGCACCCTTCTTCATGAGCCGGGAAAAGGAATTACACTTGCCGGCCAGATTCGCGATGAATCGGCGTATATAGGCTAGGTGGCCTTGCAGGCCTCGAAGCTCCCGAATGTTGCTCGGGGGGAGGCATTTGGCTGATGGCCTTGATCTTCTCCGGGTCGATCTCGATACCTCAGTATCTGAAAACAAAGCCCAGGAACTTCCCAGAGGTGACACCGAAGGCACACTTCAAAGGGTTCATCTTTAGGCGACGGGAACGAAGGAAACTGAACACTTTCTCGAGGTCTTTGAGATGGTCCTGGCACTGATGTGATTTGACTACGAGGTCATCCACGTAACATTCCACCAATGTCCCGATGATCGGTTTGAATATGCGATGCATGGCCCTCTGATAAGTGGCACCTGCATTATTCAAACCGAATGGCATAACCTGGTAGCAAAAGGTACCTTGGGGAGCCCTGAAGGCAGTGGACTCCTCGTCCTCGGGGGCCATCTGGATCTGGTTGTACCCGGAGTACCCATCCATGAAAGAGAGGGCTTGGAATCTGGCTGTGGCGTCAATCAACAACTCTGTCACTGGGAGTGGGAAGTCATCCTTTGGGTAGTGGTGATTGAGATCGCGGAAGTCGATGCAGACTCTGATCTGCCCATTATTCTTCCTGACCGGCACAATGTTGGCAAGCCATTTGGGGTACTGGACCTCCTTAATGAAGTTGGCTTTGATAAGCTTGTCAAATTTGGCCTCAACCATAGCACCATGAGAAGGGTGCATTTTCCTGGGAGGCTGCTTAATCCCACGATGTTTTGCCGGGAGGCCCATACGGTGAACGGCTACCTGGGGATTCAGTCCTGGCATCTCCTTGTAACTCTAGGAAAACACATCACGGTGCTGTTTGAGGAAGTCTACGTACTGCTGCCGCTCCTCGAGGGACATGTCCGCACTGATCAATGTGGGTTTCGGATCTACCTCGCTACCAAGGTTCACCTGTACCAATTCATCAACCGTGGTAGAGACTCCTTCTTCAAAGGCGGGGGGAGCATCCTCCAAGTCTTCCTCCCCACCCGTTGGGGAACTTCCCGCGACGGGAGATACTTCTAGGCTCTCAAAACCCGAGGGGCAGCTGGTGCCGGCTTGGGCAGCGGCAGTCGTCATATCGGGAGACACACTTGTCGTTGAGACCATAGCAATGAATGCATTTGATCCTATCCCATCTGGCCTCTGGCCTAAGGGGCCACGCCTGATAATATCAAAGCAGTGGTGATGTGTCGGCCTGAGTCGGTGGATTCCAGCCCGACGGAAGAGACACGTATGGCGTACCGCCGTCGTCATGAGCTTGACGTCCCGGTACCGTACAGGGGTAGGAGGTTCCAGGATGACCCGAGCCTGGTTGATATAGGAGTATGAGGTGATTTTCCACCGTCTCTTGGACATGGGAACATGCCTTCCTTGCGTACCCGAAACAACAAAACATTGCCCCATGTCAGGGGTCGTGGCCTCCAACCGGTAGATCGGAAGGATGTAGGCGTCATCCATGCTTGCCCAGGGATCACTTGTGACCGGGGCGGGTCCATCCTCACTTACTAGGATCTGTTTATCCTTACTTTTGTAATAACCCACATCCAGGTAGCGGGCCTCACAAGAAGAGAAAGGGGACACATCTCCTTAGAGCACGCCTACTCGACCGTTGAGGGAGTATTTGAGGCATTGGTGGTACGACGAAGGGACCGCTGCATGCAGATGGAGCCACGGCCTACCCATCAATGCGTTGTAAGCGGTGTCCTGAGAGACGACCATGAACTCAGTGTTGGAAATTAAGCCACCGATCTGAGTCTTCAGGCAGATCTTGCCGACTGGGTTTTGCTCGGTCCTGTCGTGCCCTTGGATTCTGAGGTCAGAGGGAGTTAAATCACCTTCAGACAGACCCAGTTTTCGCAGCGTCCGGGTCGGAATTAGGTTGATTCGAGAACCCGTGTCAACGAGGTAGCGGCGGACTTCCACGCCATTGAAGTGGACAGTGATGTACAGTGGGCGAATGTGCCCCTGTATCGGAGGGTCCTCATCTTTACCGGAAAATGAGATAACCACCTGACACTCAGCGTTTTCAATCGTCTTGGTATGGAAGGCTTCTGCAGCTGCTACCTCCGTCTCGAACTGGAGGGGGCTCTTTAGGGCCTCAGCAAGTGCCTCGTGCATCTCGGATGACAGGCGCAAGGCCTCAAGGATGGAGAGCCTCACTGGAATGCCGGCCAGGTGCTTTAGGACATCATACTTGCGTGCCAAACGCGAACCTCTGCTTACAGGGGGTCTTTCGGTATTTGGAGGCATAGCAGGTCCTGCCTGTTAAACTGGCGGTCGGCTAGCACTGGGTACATCCTGCTGCCTACTAGTAGAAGCCTGTAGAGTAGTCGTCGGAAAAGGATTGGACAGCGGAGGCTGGCCTGTAGCCGGGAAGAACTGACTGCGATACAAACGAGGCAGTCCTCCCCGATCTAGTAGCAAAAACGGAAGTGGAGGTAGAGCCGAGGGCGTTAGATGGGGCTGCACATGCTGAGCTCTGCGCTGAGCCTGTTGTCTGGTCTCGGCGGCGTGCACGGCTTGACTGAAGGTGCCCGCAGATGTACCTCGATGGCTGGCGCGGTTGCGATTCCGCTGACGTTGACGTCGGCTGGAAACGTTGGGGAGGTTCACCTGGCATTCCCTCTCGCCAGGAGTCATATAGGGCTTTACCAGCTCCACGGTGTTAACCGAAGCGTACCCCTGACTATCACTCGAGGAGTCATCCGCCGCTGGGCGGGTTCTGGGCAGAATCCCCATTTCAGGGGGCAGAAAGTCGCCGAATCTATGGGATGATGACGGCACCGGTGGTGCACGTTGCTTCTTCTTGCGTCGCCACTGCTTTCCCTTTTGGGAAGAGGTCAACTGCGAAGACGATGCGGAGGTTCCGACGATTTCTTCTGAAGGTTTTGACTGCTTCAGGTGCGCCCGGATGATACCATGGGCACGAGCGACAGTTTTTCAAGCCATCCAGTCATCGTATTTCCGGGATCCGCGGTTGGGGACCTGTTTCCATTCGCCCTCGCTGTCGCTGCTGATCTATGATCCTGCAAAGACACCCGCCACTTGGGCTGGAGCCGGGCCCAACTTGACTATGTTGTTATTGACCTGGTCTTGAAGCTAGTCTTTAAACACATAGCATTGCTTAAGGGTGTGTCCTAGGATCCGATGATAAGGGCAGTAGTTGGGGTGATCGGTGAGATTTGCCTCTGCCGGCCTTCTGCACTCGGGCAAGCGTACAATCCCTTGCTCTAGAGCACTTCGGAAATAGCCAGGGACCTGATTTTCGTTAAACGAATAAGTCAGGTGCCTTCTTTCCGGATAGGGGGCCTTGGGGGCCTGGCCCTGACGAGGGGCCGGAGGGGCCTGCCGAGGAGGCGGCGCCTGATTGCCTTGACTAGGTTGCGGTGGCGCATTGCGCGGGGGAACCTGTCGGTTCTGAGGCGGTCACTGCTGGGTAGGAGCCTGTGCTTGAGGTGGAGGACCTCTGCGGGGTTGTGGGGGTGGTGCCGCTGGCAGTAACGCCAGCTGTCTCGGGGCTTCTATTTGAGCCACCGTGGCGGGTTCTGCCCTGGCGGTCCTCCTGGCCGGGATCATAGGGGGCAACAAACGTGCCTGATTAGCCTGTTGCAGGGCTTCCTTGAGGCAATGAGCCTTATCTAAGAAATCTATGAACCCTCCAGGGTAGTTCTGAGTAATCAAGGAGTGTACCAGCTCCGTTTTAACGTTCCCCACACACATCGTCAGTAATTGCTCCTGAGTCAGTGGCATGTCGAGGGAATACGTAAGTCCCTTCCACCGGGCGACGAAATCTGCAACCCGCTCATCTGGCCTCTGCTTGCACTTGAAGAGGTCCGCAATGCTGTTCTTCTACGTGGTGGAGCTGAACTGGTACAGGAACTGCCGACGGAGATCCTCCCATCTGGTCATCAATTTGATAGGAAGATGGATGTACCAGACGAATGCCGGACCTTCCAATGTCTGTACAAAGCATCGGAGCTTGGCGGCTTCTTGCTGAGCCAGGGTCCCCAGCATGGGGCCACACCTGGAAGAAAAATGTGCCAAGTGCTATGGTGGGTCCCCTTTCCCGTTGAAGGGTGAGAAAGTGGGGTTTCCAAAACCCGGAGGCACAGGCATATCATCCACCCACGTGGGATAAGGCTTCCCATCCGGTGGAACCGCCACCTGCCGCGTTTCCAACGCTTCGAGGCGGGCTGTGAGTGCCGCAATAAGGTCATCCCGGTGGGGGTCCCTGTCTTGATGGGGATCCCTAACCACCAGTGCATTACCAAGTTCTTCAACACGGTAGACTACCTCAGCCGCTCGTGGATCAACTGGCGAAACAACTTGTGGGGCGACTGGGGGAACCTGGGCTGGGCTCTTCGGTTTGCCCCGTCGCTCGGGGGGGGGGGGGGGGGGGGGGGGTTGGAGAAACGTATCGCGCCCTCTTGCCATACGTTCCGGATTCTGCCCTGTCTGAGGTAGTAGCATGATCAGGGTTTCCCAGAGGCATCTCACCAGGGGGAAACTGTTCTTGCCCCTACCGCCCCGGCCTGAGATCACCATAGTCGGGTCACTGCTCTGCGGCGCGCTCAGCCAGAAGTTTGTCAACCAGCCTCTTCTGCTCGGCAAGCTACTGGCGTAACGCGGCTTTTTCGGGATCTTTGTCCGTTTTTTGCACAGAGGCGGACGGGTCTGAGTGCTTGACAGCTCCGACGTTCTCTTTACCATTGCCGGTGTTTCGCCTGAGTACCAGCGACTCGGTGGGTATGGGTAGGCCTAGCAGGTTCCTCTACTGATGGGTAACTCTCCCTGACGGGTCCAGTAGTGGCGGTGCACCCTCTGGGGGGAAGTCTCCATCAAGGAGTTCTAGTTCGTCTTCCTTGTCCACAATGTCGGCCATGTGGACCGCGATTCCTCTCGAGGGCATGTCCTCGATGTCTCATAGCGAATCGGGTTGCCATCAGATAGGATCGAAAAAAAGGGCAGCATAGTGTCCCCAACCACGGACTTGCACATGGGGGGTGGCTTCCCTGACGATCTTGCGGAGTGCTTTAAAACTCTGAACGCATTTTCGTTGGAGGGCACTCTGGTGACCTGGCGACTCGAGGTGTTGGGCCACAAGGAGCGCGGCCACATCGATCAGGCGGCACTGCTCGCCAATCTCCTCGAAGTGCTCTCGACTCCTGGGGTATACCACCCGTTCGCAACGGAGGCGGAAGTGCGTCGCCCAGAGGGTTCGACAAAAGCATCCCACTTCTTCAGGGGTAAGAGACTCGGGTACGTGGAAATTCAGCATCGCCGTGGGCCAGAACTTCTCTGGGGAGTAGTCTGCTGCAAGAATACTCCAGAAGCTCCTGGGTTCGGCCTCGGGGTCTAGCCCTGTATTACCCCACTCATTAACCGGGGGCGGCTGAGGGACCGGTAGCGATACCGAGGCAGACCTCTGGGATAGCAAACTCAGCGGTGGAGAATACGGCGAGCGAGTGGACTGGCCACCGAATTCTGGGCCTTCCTCTGAAGAGTGAGGTGACCTGACCATAATGTCACGATAGGATGGGCTAATATCCACTGCTTCAGGCACAGGAATCACCGTTACCAGTGCCTGGTCACGTCGTTACTCTAAACCATTGGCCCCCAAAATAGCTCTCCGTGATCTTGAGTAGAGGTAGAGGGCGCTTCGGGTGACGATGGCGGTGACTGCGCGGTCGAGACCTGCGAAGTTCCCAGAATCTCTTCCTCCTGGATGAACCTGCAGAGGGAGATGGGGATCCGGTGGACCTCATGTTCTGGGAGAATGAGGATGACGCGTCTGGTTCCTGCCCTGGTCCTTGATACGGAGGAGCTGGGAGAAGGTTCCATGGCTGAGTCATACTTAAATTCAGAGTCGGAGAAATGAGCAGGTTTGATCTCCACCCTGGCTTTCCCAGGATTCTTCTTGTGGCGGCAGCGACCCACTATCCTGCCCCGGGGTGGCTCTTCGGGACAGGGTTGATCCCTATCATGGTGTCGCGGGGCGACACTGGTGCCGTGGCGGAGAGGGCCCCCACTCGAGATGCCCGAGGTGCGAGGGGCACCAGGGAAAATATTGAAGGGTACGTGGGGAGGGCCTCCACGAACACCCATGTAGGCGGAGCCTCTGTTGGGATCGGCAGGAGCATGGGGAGGACCTCCATGGTCAATGCGGGCGGAGCGAGGCTGACCTTCACTCCTTGAGTTGCTAGGGTGAGGAGGACCTTCGCCAGTCGCAGAGAGGACGTAGGGGGGACCCCCACGTTGAAGAAGGGCTGGATGCACGGTGCCTTCAGATTGGCAGTCGGGGGCAGAAGAATGGGCTCCGTACCCTGTGTAGTGGGCGCGGGAAAGGTTTCCGCGCCGACCGTCGCTGCCGCGGGGGAAGACTTCCGTCGGGATGGGGGTAGCACGAGGCGTACCTCCATGAAGAACTTTGGAGCAGGGAAGTCCCACGCTCTGTGGAGAAAAGGCACGGGGAGGACCTCCGTATGGGGTGATGCTGCCGCGGGTTGGCTCACGGTGATCACCACTTGGGCCTGCAACCTGGAGAGTCAACCCAGCCTGCCCATGGGGCGGTTGGGGTCTCAATCTTGGTTGGGCGAAGGGGTGCCCCTGTTCGGTGTACGCGGGGGCTTCATGATGCACGTCGGTGGTGGCTCGGGTCATTATAGTTGTCGACGTGGACGCGCCTGAGCGAGCGTCATCAGCCCGGGCCCGGCGCTGACGTCGGGTCAGGCGGGCCAGTGCAGGTGGCGCAGGGGCATGGGCTGCCTGCTCTCCCTGCGGAGTCGGACGGCGGCACTGGCGCGGCCGGGCAGGGGCTCTCGCCTGGGGCCCCTGGGTCGGGACCCTGAGCGGGCTAAGCCGAACGGCACCCACCTCATCAGCGTAAGGTGAGGAGTCGTCAAGGCGTTCTAGGGATAGGCTCCTGAAACGGTTGAATGTCGGGGTGGGGAGCAGGGGCTCCCTGCGCGCCCTGTTAGGGCGGCGTTGACGGCGGGGCCTGGAGGCCTCCAGGTCCAAGCGGGCCATATCCCTGGTCGGGATGACCCCTTCCTCCTCGTACCTGCACATGAGGCTGTTGATCACCCTTTGTTGGATGACCTCTGATGGGGAAAGGGGACGTGGGCGTCCTGTATTCCGTGACGTGGCAGCCGTCATGGAGGTAGTGGCGCCATGTGGGGTGGCTATGGCAATGTTTCCCCTGCCCCTGCGTAGGTTCGCGGGTGGTGATCGCATCTCTGTAACTGCAACTTGGTTCCTGAGAAACAAATGGATCAACTCATCAACACTGAGAAGGAAGACGATTGACAACCAGTGCCCCAGCGTCCTTCCATTCTCCACGTTTGTAAGAAGGATCCATGCCAACACGCTACAAGGCGGAATTCCCCACGTTCTACTGCCCCGAATTCTGGTGAGTTTCACGACAGTCCCGCTATTTTCTTGGCGGGACCAGGCACCGGATATCTGGATCCGGTGACACGTCAATCCACTGGTGACTCGAACGCTACTAATCTCCATGCTGAGGAGAAGAATTTCACGTCGGGTTCACCATTTCTGTTTCCGATGCTTTCGCCAGGGCGCGCGCACATCCGTCTTTGGAGGACGCACGGCTGTTGCCCCGCATTCCCGCCTTCCAAAGGTGGGCGGCATTCGTTCCTTGTTCAGGTACGTCTGCTCCTTGATCGAAACTGGATGATGGGATGTCGGTTCTTCCTTCCGTGGATTCCTCCTCAGAGCTTGTCACCTAGTCCGGGTCTCCCTCATAGATTTAATACATAGTTCGTGAAACTCTTCCCAGTGCCATGTTTCCATGGACGCCAGTTAATTACATTGCTTCTATCGGGACATTCCAGAGGGTCTGGTCAGGGCAGAAACCTTCATTCGGGGGAGTAGTCATGTTGAGGCACCAGTAGCATGTCTGGATGCTGGGGAATCTGTCGTGTTTGTCTATTATCCCTGATTACAGGGCTTCTCGAGGGCATGGAAGCCCGAGGCATCCCACATCGAGCACGGGGAATTATGTCATAGACACATATCTGAGGTTTTCCTCAGCTTCCCGAGTTTAACACAGGGCACGCCGTGAGTTTAACATCCAGCGGAGATGGGTCAGCCCATGGGTGGTTGTGAAGAGGGTCATATCGACACAGTCTCACCGAGATACTACGGTCCGGGAGAGAATCGGGATGGGTGCTAGGTGGATAAATGGAGTGGAGGGGAATGAAATGGGACCATCGCAAGGACGACGGAGGAGGTGGACCTTGGTCTGATGAATGCCAGCAGCGAACCAACATTAGGGTGGACCTTGGTCCGACAGGCATTGGCAGTGTACAAACGTGAAAGCAGACCCATGGATCTGCTAATGGTGGGCTTGAACCTTGGGAAGGTTTCCTACGTATCCCTGTGGCAGGGAATCAAAGTCCTCGTAGTTCATATCTGGAATGGCAGTTTAACGTCGTGTTGGACGTAGATAGAACTTGACGTGAATTGGATGATGGATGGGCTTGAACCTCGTGGAGGTTTCCTACGTACCATGCCTTGACATGGATCAAAGTCTTCGTACATCAAATGGGTGGGTCACAATGGCTTACCATTGGACCGGAATACAGTTTAATGTCATGCTGGATGGGAGCGTGCAGTTTAACATCATGCTGGACGTGGGTGTGACCCGACGTGAAAGCAAACTCATGAGTCCACTAGTGGTGGGCTTGAACCTCGTGGAGGCTTCCTACGTACCATGCCTTGACATGGATCAAATACCTCGTAGTTCATATGGGGTTTTGTCGGTGAACCGACGTGAAGGCGGACCTTGGTCCAATGGGTGGTGGGCTTGAACCTCTTGGAAGGCTTCCTACGTACCATGCCTTGACATGGATCAAAGTCCTCGTAGTTCATATGGGATTAGTCGCAACGGCTTGCCATTGGACCAGAATGCAGTTTAATGTCGTGCTGGACGAGGATGGAACCCGACGTGAATAAGCGATGGGTGGGCTTAAACCTCGTGGAGGCTTCCTACGTACCATGCCTTGACATGGATCAAAGTTCCCGTAGTTCGGATGGGATTCGTCGGTGAACCGACGTGAAAGTAGACCCGGGGGTCCACTATTGGTGGGCTTGAACCTCGTGAAGGCTTCCTACGTACCACACCTTGACATGGATCAAAGTCCCCGTAGTTCATATGGAATGGGTTCGTCGGTGAACTGACGTGAAAGTAGACCCGGGGGTCTACTATTGGTGGGCTTTAACCTCATGAAGGCTTTCTACGTACCATGCCTTGACATGGATCAAAGTCCTCGTAGTTCATAATGAATTTTGTCGGTGAACCGACGTGAAAGTAGACTCGGGGGTCCACTATTGGTGGGCTTGAACCTCATGAAGGCTTCCTACGTACCATGCCTTGACATGGATCAAAGTCCTCGCAGTTCACTGAGATGGGTGTCAGGGTCGGTGCTCACTCTAAGCCCACGTGAGTCATGCTCGGTGTGAGAAACAAGAGGTTGCAAGGACCTGATGATCATGTCGCGAAGGATGCGTCTGTGAGAAGCGAAGAGGGGATTATGCGTTAGGCGGCCCATGGTGTTGGGACTTACTCCAGGATGGAGGCCCATGGTGCGACAAAGCGCGAGAAAGATGGAACTTGGTCCAATGATGGGAGGTACCTCGTCCCATATCACGCCCTCAACTGACCTTGGTAGTGGGGAAGTACAGAGATGCAGAGGTGCATCCATCCGTTGGGGAACTAGGGTGGCCCTTCTCCTACGAACATACGCCACTCCGAAAAGGAGGATATCACACCTTGTGGATGGGTGATTCCATTAATGTGGAGACGAGTGGTGTAACGAATGTTCGAGCTGGGGGAACCCTTCGTGAGGGAGACGAGGTCGGATCATAGTTTAACTTCATGTGTTGAGGACGCAGTGCTTGGCAGTTTAACGTCCTGCAGCTCGGACGATGTGGGTTCACTCCACACCCTTAGGACTTACATAACTGGTACCCTCTGGTCCTTGGGGAAGGGAAGGTACCAGTAAGGCCATGGTCAAGGGGGGTTGTGGAACGAACCATCGAGGGGTCCACATTAGCGTGTCTATGCGAAGAAGCAATATCTGTTAGCATGCATATGCGAGGTAGCATTAGGAGAAGCAACGCTACGAGTGGTATTGTCCATGGGACTTTGAAATCACATCGTGCAAACCTGGAGGGTCGCACGGGAAGAGGAATCGCTAAGCAAAGGAATGTGCTTCGCGAAGTGGAGTGCCTCGGCCTTAGCATGGGGCGCAAGTGGGAATGGAAGCTGCTTCATGAAGTGGAACAGTGTTCGTGGAGCACTGCCTCGCGAAGAAGGGGTGTCTCGCGAAGCAGGGTCCTGAAAAGCAGTGTGCTTCGCGATGTGGAGCGATCCTGCCTTAGCATGGGTCACGGGTGTGAATGGGAGGTGCTTCGCGAAGTTGAACAGAGCATTGCCTCACGAAGGAGGGGTGCCTCGTGAAGGAGGGTCCTGCAAAGTAGTGTTCTTCACGATGTGGAGCGATCCTGCCTTAGCATAGGGATCACTCGTATGGGTTGGGTGTTTCGCGAAGCACAAGTGCTCCGCGGCTGCCCGGGTTCCCTTGGGAATCCCCTTCCTTCGCGAATGCCCTTGGGCTTCGCGATGGGCAACCCTCTCAGAAGAGGGGCTCAAAACGAGTCAAAGAAGAGGCGTCTCGCGAAGTAGAAGTACCTCGCGGAGCTCATGATTCCCGGGGCAAAGCGTGCTTCACGATTCGGGAGAGGAGAAGCCGAAAGGTCAGGTTGTCCGTCCTCGGGACTTAGGGGGAGTCCGGTATTTATAGGGAAGCGGTGCCGCGAAGCAGCACCTGCGTGCCGCCTCAAGGGCTTCGCGGCGGCTCGCGAACGTCAAATGCGTTCGCCGAGCATCGCCACCTCGGGAGCTTCGCGGCGGCTCGCGAACGTAAAATGCGTTCGCAGAGCATCACCGCCTCTGGAGCATCGCGGAGGCTCGCGAACGTCAAATGCGTTCGCGGAGCATCACCGCCTCTGGAGCTTCGCGGTGGCTCACGAACGTCAAATGCGTTCGCGGAGCATCACCACCTCTGGAGCTTCGCGGGGCCCCGATGGTCAGGGCGTTTCACGTCGGGGCTTCGCGTCGGTGCTTCGCGAGGCAGCGCGCCAGCCTTCTTTGTTGCTTTTCTTTCGGGCCATATTTTGGCGCAAATAGTTATCCTTAGTATGATTTGGTAG